>SNQJ01S0176265.1:4886-19984 GCA_010110895.2 Picea sitchensis | reverse complement strand
GATTACATCATGCCGCCCAGAAGAGAAAGGCAGTCGCCTGATCGTGAAGACAGGGATGCCCGAAGAAGAGGAAGACCGGTAGGGAATCCAGAGATGGAGTGACAAATACGAGATCTCAGGGAGAGACTCGAAGAGATGGAGACCACCCAAAGGCGTGGAGTCGGCACTAGAGAGTTCAGTGATTCCGAGGTGGAAGAGGAAGTTGGACACGATGCAGAAGAGGTCTCAGCAGAAGACGCCTCAACAGAGAGGTTGATTAGAGTTATCTCTAGGATGAGTTCAAAGACCAAGATGCGCATTCCCGTGTATGAGCGGAGTCTAAATGCAGAAGAGTTGTTGGATTGGATCCGAGCACTCAACACCTACTTCGATTACGAGGATATCAAAGAAGACAAGAAGGTAAGGCATGCAGTTACAAAGTTGAAGGGACATGCAGCCTTATGGTGGGATGAGTTGCAGGCTGACAGGCGCTGCAAAGGAAAATAGAAAATTAAGAGCTGGGACAGAATGATCACTAAGATGAAAGCGAAGTTCATCCCCAGAGATTACCAGATCACGTTGTTCAGGCGAATGCAGAACCTGAGACAGAAGATGATGACGGTGAAGGAATACACTGAGGAATTCTACAGACTCAATATCAGAGCTAGTCATCGGGAGAGTGATGACGAAAAGGTGGCAAGATACCTGAATGGTCTTAGGTATGACATTCAGGATGAGCTAAGCATGGTTACCATCCGAACAGTTGAGGATGCGTACCAGATGGATCTAAAAGCCGAAGAGAAGTTGAGCCGTAAGCAAGGTCAGCGAGGGCAAGGCAGGAGTCAGCCAAGAGGCAAAGCAATTGCCCAAGATAGAACTCAGAAGCCCAAGGAGGAATGGCAGAGACCTCAGGGTAAGGTTGAAAGAGGTGGAACCTCATAGCAGAGGCAGCAATACGGTGAGCCTAGGAGACAGCAAACTGATCAGCAAGGAGATTATGCTGACGCCAACGCATTTCCTCGTACCCGAGGTAGAGGAAGAGGCCGTGGAGGAATTATCACATGTTTTACGTGTGGAAAAGACGGACACAAAGCTGTGGACTGTCCAGACAGGAAAATGGACAGAGGAAAAGCTCACATTGCAGAGGCGTAGAGGCATGATGTGGAGGATGAAGACACTGGAAGTGGGAAGTCCCTGACAGTGCACAAAGTTCTCTTGAAACTTGAGAAAGAGGGGGAGGACACAGCGCAAAGATGAAAACTGTTTCAGACCACGTGCAAGACCAAGGACTGGAAATGCAAGGTCATAGTGGACAACGGAAGAACCGATAATCTCGTTTCGACCAAGATGGTGGAAAAGCTGGAGCTGGAGACAACCAATCACCCGAGTCCATACAAAGTGTCATGGCTACAGAAAGGACACTAAGTAAGTGTTACGAAACAATGCTTGGTTGAATTTAAAATGGGTGAATATAAAGATAAAATTATGTGTGATGTCATTCCCATGGATGTCTGTCATGTTTTATTGGGTAGACCATGGCAGTATGATAGAAATGTGGTTCATGATGGGAGGATGAACATGTACACCTTGGAGAAGGATGGGAGGTCACATACATTGCTTCTGATCAAAGATAAAGAGGTGAAACCAGAAGTGAGCAGTGCCATACTTCTCATGAGTGGAAAAGAGCTTCTCACAGAGATGGAGAAGAACGAAGATCCACAATTCTTTGTTGTTAGGAAGACGAGAATTGTCTTGACAAGCACAAGAGTGGACGACTTGCCAGAGGAGGTTCAGGAACTGCTGGGAGAGTTCGCTGATATCATCGTGGACGAACTACCTCGTTCGTTGCCACTGATGTGGAGTGTGAGTCACCACATTAACCTCATACCCGGAGCCAGCTTGCCGAAAAAAGCTGCATACAGGTTGACACCTCAGGAGAATGAGGAGGTCAAAAGGCAGGTACAGGACTTGCTGGATAAACAACTGGTCAGGGAGAGTCTGAGTCCGTGTGCTGTTCCGATAGTACTAAGTCCAAAGAAGGATGGAGGTTGGAGGATGTGTACAGAATCCAGAGCGATAAATAAGATCACCATCAGATACAGATTTCCACTGTCGATAATGGATGACTTGATGGATTGCCTGAGCGGGGAAAATTACTTTTCGAAGATTGACCTCAAGAGAGGATATCACCAGATCCGGATGAGAGAGGGAGATGAGTGGAAAACAACATTCAAAACAAACGAGGGTTTGTACGAATGGCTGGTCATGCCGTTTGGCTTGACAAATGCGCTGAGCACTTTTATGAGGCTGATGAATGAAGTCCAGAGGGAATTCATTGGCAAATTTGTCATTGTATATCTGGACAACATACTGATTTTCAGCAAGACCAAGGCTGAACATTTAAAATATTTGTCCATTGTGATGAGAAGATTGCAGCAGGAGAAGCTGCTGATTAATTTGAAGAAGTGCTCATTCATGCAGACAGAGCTCATTTATTTGGGTTTTGTAATCTCGGAAAATGAGTTGAAGATGGATCCTGAGAAGGTAGAAGTTATCAGGAATTGGCCATCGTCGAGAAATGTTTTCGAGGTGAGGAGTTTCCATGGACTGGCTAGTTTCTACAGGAAATTCATTCTGAATTTTAGCGGGATTAGCACAGCAATGATGGACATGGTGAAGAAGCGGCATAAATTTTTTCATTGGACAGCCGAGGCTGAGAGAAGCTTCAATCTGTTGAAGCGAAAGATAACAGAGCAACCAATTCTGGTTTGCCAGACTTTCGGAAGACATTTCAAGTGAAGTGTGATGCAAGTGGATATGTTGTTGGGGGGGTCCTGAGTCAAGATGACAGACCTGTTGCATATTACAGCGAGAATCTGGATGATGCAAAGCTGAAATACTCCACATATGACAAGGAGTTCTATGCCATTATACATGCATTGAAAAATTGGAGGCATTACTTGATACCCAAAGAGTTTGTGCTGTACATTGACAATCATGCATTGCAGTTTGTAAGTCAACAGGAGAAGTTGAACCAGAAGCATACAAAATGGGTAGAGTACATGCAAAATTTTACGTTTCTAATTAAACACATTTCGGGGACTGCTAACAAAGTAGCTGATGCTTTGAGCAGGAAATGTTTATTGCTACAGGAATTTAGAGTCAAAACCTTAGGTTTTGAAAATTTAAAAGATATGTATGCAAGTGATGCAGATTTCAGAGAAGCATACGAGGAAGCTGAGAATCCAGTTCTCAGGGATCGGAGCCTGTGGATGGAATATATGATCCAGGAAGGATTTTTGTTTAGGGGAAATCAATTATGCATACCGAATTGCTCCATGAGGGAGAATTTGGTGAAGGAAAAGCACAGTGGGGGCTTAGCAGGTCATTTCGGACATGACAAAACGTTCGCCAAGCTAAGTGAATCATATTATTGGCCGGGCATGCGAGCAGATGTTAAACGATTTGTTGACAGGTGCAGGATATGTCAACATGCAAAGGGTCGAAAGCAGAACACAGGGTTCTATCAACCATTGCCCGTACCTGAAAGACCATGGGAAACGATCAGTATGGATTTTGTGTTGGGTTTGCCGAGAACACAGCGAGGAGTTGATTCCATCTTCGCGGTGGTAGATAGGTTCTCGAAAATGGCACATTTCATTCCATGTCATAAGACCAGCGATGCAACCCACATCGCAAATTTGTTTTTCAAAGAAATCGTTAGGTTGCATGGATTACCGAGAAGCATAGTCTCGGATCGGGATACCAAGTTCATAGGTCACTTTTGGAGGACGCTATGAAAGAAACTGGGGACTAATCTGGCATTTAGCTCAGCTTACCATCCGCAAACAGATGGGTAGACGGAAGTAGTCAATAGAAGTTTGGGAGATCTGTTGAGGAGCCTAGTGATGGAGCACCACAACAGTTGGGACCAGATATTGCCACAGGCATAATTTGCGTACAACGATTCTGTGAATCGAAGTACAGGTAAGAGTCTGTTTCAGATTTTGTATGGAACACAGCCGAGAGGAGTATCTCAGCTTAGGGAGTCAGAACAAGCTGAAACTAGCAGCGCGAGGGCTGAAGAGTTCGTGGAGGCAATGCAGGAACTTCACAGTCAAGTGAAGCAACGGCTGCAGAAGACAAATCAGGAGTATAAGCGCAGATCCGATCAATGGAAGAGACAAATTCAGTTTGAAGTTGGTGATCTCATTCTAGCACACCTGAGAAAGGAAAGGTTCCCAAGGGGAACATACAACAAGCTCAAGATGAAGAAGATTGGACCATGCAAAGTCCTGAAAATTTTTGGGGAGAACGCATACGAGCTTGAGTTGCCAGAGGGCATCGGGATATCTCCAATTTTTAATATTTCAGATTTATACCCATACAGGGCTGGAGAAACAGAGACTGGAACTGAAGAATCAGTGGTCCAGTGGCAGAAGCAATTGCCAGTTGCACATAAGCCTCAAATGGAGTGCATACTGGATAAACGAGTGGGCAGAAAGACTAGAAGGAAACAGTATTTTGAATACCTGGTAAAATGGAAGGATCACCCAGTGGAGGATGCCAGATGGGAAACAGAGGCAGTTATATAGGAACATGGGCAGACAGTGTAGGATCTCATGGACAGGAGCCCATGAAATCTTTTGAGTCGAGGAGTACAGTTCCAATTCCTCCGCATACAGTGCGTTGAGGGGCCTCAACAGTTAAACTCTAATTCTCAGCTGCCCAGAAGCGAATTCGATTACTCGTGTCATGCAGGAGAAGTGCAGACCAAGGTTGAAGTCTCAGCAGTTTGTCTGAGCAAAGGGAAGACAGGGTTCACTGTGGCTGTGAGTGCACAGAATCTGAAGGATCCAACGCTTTGAGAGTTGTTGGAGGTCCGTTGTGAAAATCGCTGGTGAAATCTCTGAAGGAGTCAGAGGGACCAAGCTCAGGAGGGATAGTTCCATTGTGAATGTCACAGGAACAGACCCAGGTGAGATTTGAACTAAGAGGAGCTTTGGGACAGGATAAATCTCCAAGAAGGAGAATCAACGGTCAGGGATCGCAGGAGGAACTCACGAAATCCCGCTGACCGTTAGATCTGAGAAGAGCTGCGAGGGAGTTAACCCGCAGGCACAGGAAGAATCAATCCATCGCATATCAGAGTTCGGAGTTTGGCGAGACAAGAGTTTCATACTCTTTGGAATCGCGAGTTGCGATTCCCCGAATTGATCAGAGCCGTCGATCATCAGGAGGACAAGTGGCGCAAGATCCCATCATATCGGGGTTCGGTATTCGACGATTTACAAGGTGAGGCGCAGACTTGTCGAAAATCGCAAGTCACGATTCCCCGATTTGATCGGAACCGTTGGTTCCACAGGACAGGTGGCACGCGATCCCGGAAGGTCAGGATTCGGCGTTCGGGGTTTTCGACACCCAGGAAACTTGCATCGTGGACTTGTGATCCGCGAAAGCCCGAAGTGACGTGGCTGTGTGGGACCACAAATTTTTGTGGAATACAGGTTTTCTCAGATTGGGGTTTGGGGTTCGGAGAATAGGAGGGCCTGTGAATCACGACATCAGTTTTGCCGATTTCCCGATAGGGAAAATCCCGACGAGTGAAAAATGTTGACCCGTTGACCTTCGGGGTTCGGGGTTTTGGTTTACAGGTGAACTGTGCATGCGTGTTTCGCGATATCGCGAAACCCGATCTCCCGAGAAGCGAAGGGAAGATCGTCGAAGGAGTACTGTGGGTAGGAGAACTCTCGAGAGGAGTTGGAAGAGTTTTTAACTCTTCGGTCCTGTGTGATAAAAGAAGGTCCTGGTGAGAGCGGCTTGCTGCCGAGGGCAGGTTGCATCACTTAGAGTCTCCTCTGTTAGAGTTGCATTATGAACCTGGACATAGTTCTCTCCAACTACTACGACCTCGAATCGATGAGGTAGATCATCTTATCCCTGCATATAATGATTGATAGATAAGGTTGATTATTACAAAGGCATCAGACCTAACAAGGTTTCCCTATGGGTCCTTCCTTCAATCACCGACTGCCATGTGTTCCTTTTGGACATGCTGGAAGTATTTTTCAGTAGTATATATCATAATGGCATCACCTATTCACATGGTTTCATTCAAATGAGACCCACTATGATATACAATGAAATTTTATCATGGCCTTGTCCCGATGGATGACCTAGATCATCCCTTAGACTCCCTTTTTTAGACTTCCTCCACCTCAACTTCTTGAGACCATCTCGACCAGGGAACTCCTACCATATTAACCACAAGTATCTAATGGTCCAATATTATCCACGGAAATCCTTAGACATATCAACAACCCTTGTTGATTTTACAGTTCACACTCCATGGGCTTCACACTCAGCGCTAATGGAGGGTCAGGATCTCTCCTCTCCGCTAGATCAATGGTTGAGATATCATCATGAATTCATCCCGATAAAGGGCCCATATTTAATTGTCATTCTAGATTTATGGCCACGATCCTTGAAGGCGAATTAGGTTTCCTCCATTGGCTGAACATTCCAAGCTTAGACATAGTATTTTTCATGAGGGTTTTTCCTCACATTCTCGTATAGGGTTTCTGGGTTTTTTGAGAGTCATCATTTGGGTTCCAAGGAATTTCATTATCCTCACCCAAGGTACCTTGTTTTTTCATATCTAGGGTATTCTTATGTTGTCAAAACATCCATACCACAACAAATCGATGAATAAAATTATACTCATACACACACACACACACACACACACACACACACACACACACAATCATGCATACTCACTCCCACGTTACAAATCACAAAAACATCTTATAAATTCATGTTTTCAATTATTCCTACAAATAAAGATATTATCCATAGCTAAGACATAGGATTCTCATACTAATATATATATTCATTTTATGCACATACAAGGAATCTCCTGAAGTAAGTAGTCAAACTTCAAATTCATTATGCAGATTCATTAAATCCATTCATACGCTCTAGTTAATAAACATAATCGATACAAGAAACTTATCTACAATTTTAGAGATTTGTTGGCCACTACTTTAGGGATAACCACTCTCTACCCAACCGTAGGAAAGGTTTCACTAACCTCTGCTACAACCACCCACCCCTTAGCTAGGGCACAATGTCATGAGAGGATACCTACAAGATTTTAAGGAAGTCTCTACAATTTCTATTCTCTATCTATCTCCAACTTCTCTTGGCCTATGCTCATCCATGTGTGTTCTCTTTTTATGTCCCTGTGCCCTATTTTATTGCCTTCTCCTCTAAGACTTCATGGATCATGCTAGAGGTTTCTTGAAGGTACATTTCCCATCCTTCCTTAACTTACAAAGAAATTGTTTCTATAGATTTTAACCTTGTACTATTATTTAGTGCAAACAGATTTTCAATAAAAGAATAGAAAAGATACAATTGAAAATACAAACATTACACAGATATTTTTCTTCTGGAAACCCAAATCGATAAAACCAACATATTGTATATGAACATTTATAGTGATACATTGTTTACAATACAATATACGTATAGGATCTAGCGACATCCAAAACCCTAACCCAATGAAATGGATTAGTCAACAACCCTAATTCCTTAACCATAAATAGAAAACCATCAACCAAAACCATGTGTCGAAAAACCGCCAACCAATGAACATGAAAATCGAGGCAACATGAAAAACAAGAAAAAAATGTGACACGTTTATGGAGGAAATTTTTTTATCGGGGGCGCAACCCCCCCTCAAACCCCCCTATGTGCTCGCCGCAATGTAGAAATCATTGGGTCTAGTCGTGTAAAGAATATAAAGCATACCCAACATTCTCCCACTTATTGTTTTCTTTGCATACAGGGGGTTACAAGGTTACATAGTAAACAATCCAGGGCACCAATGCCCATGGATCCTCTACACCAAGAGAACCTCTCAGTGCTCATATATATTTTTAATGAATCTGCAACATTCTTCAAAGTTTCCACCTTCATAAACAACACTTTCTTTTCTTCTACCATGTCTCTCACAAAGTGATATTGAATATCAATATGCTTTGTCTTTGAATGATAAGTCAGTTCTTCTCCATAAAAATTGCACTCTGACTATCACAATATATCCTTATAGATTTTTTTACTAACCCAACACCTTAACATAATCTCTCTAACCATATTGCTTCCTTAATTTCATGATTAGATGTCATGTATTCAAATTTTGTAGTTGAAAGTGCCAGTACAACCTGTATTTTTCTCATTAAATTGATTGCTCCTCCAAACAGGTTAAACACATACCCGCTTGTAGATCTCTTACAATCTAGATCTCGAGCCCAGTATGAATCCAAAAATCCATGTATTTCCAACACTTTGTCCAAGCCTGGTCTTCCTTGGTAGCACAATCCATAGCTAGCAATTCCACACAAATACCTGAAAAGCCTTTTTACTGTTGTCCAATGCTCCTTCCCTAGTTTTGACAGATACCTGCTCAAAAATCCCATTGCATGTGCAATGTCTGGTCTAGTACATACCATTGTATACATCAAACTTCCAACTTCACTCGCATATGGAGCATGAGACATGTCCTCCTCCTCTTCCTGTGTCTTGGGACATTGATCCACATATAACTTTACACCAACATGAATAGGGACTTGACTGGTTTATTTTTTTGCATATTAAACCTTTACAATATTGTCTCGACATGTTTTCTCTTATTTAACCATAGTTTCCTCTTTTTCATATATCTTTTAATTTCCATGCCCAAAATGAAATTTGAAGCACCAAGATCCTTCATGTCAAATTTAGAGGACAACTGAGTTTTCATATCTTGTATAATCTCCTTATTTTTTCCTATTAACAACATTTCATCCACATACAAGACCAAATAAATCAAAATTTCACCAATTAATTTAAAATACACACAGTGATCCTCTTTAGTTCTTGTGAAGACAAGTCCTGACATATAAGTATCAAATTTTTGATACCACATCCTTGGTGATTGTTTTAAACCATACAGGGACTTTTTCAACTTGCATACCAACTCCTTCTTTCCCTTCACAACATATCCTTCTGGATGCTTCATATAGATTTCTTCTTCCAGATCCCCATGTAGGATCCATCTATTCTAATTCAAAATCAAACGCAACAACAACATATAACAAAAATCTTATAGAAATTAACTTGGAAAAATGAGAAAAAATATCACCAAAATCAATTCCCTCAACCTTGGAACAACCCTTTTCTATTAACCGGGATTTGTATTTATCCACTTTTCCTTCTTCATTCAAATTATTTTTAAATACCCATTTTCTTCCAATGGGATTTATTCCAATCAAGAACTCCACTAGATCCCAATCCTCATTCGTATCCAAGGATGTCATTTCTTCATCCATGGCCTTTTTCCAAAGCTTTCCATCCTTTGAATCCAATGCCTCCTTGACAGTTCTAGGATCATCATCAATAATATACAAATAAAAATTTGAATGGAAATTAGATGGAGTATACTTTTCCAGTAGCCTTCTTTCTCAAACCGATCTCCTCGGTATTGGAGTATGAGGATCTTATTTTTCTTATTCATTTTCTTCTATAGAGTCTCATTCATCATCCTTTAAATCAAGCTCTATTTTCTCTGGTTCTTCCTTACTTGGTAGGACTTCCTGTTTAACAACATCCTTCATTTATATAAATACCACATCTTGTCTATACACAACCTTATTAGTTTCTGGATTCCAAATCTTATATCCTTTGAGACCATCTTTATACCCAATAAATATACACTTTCATTCTTCTTATCTAGCTTACTCCTATTTTCCTTTGGATCATGAAAATAGGATTCACATGAAAATACCTTGATATGTGTGAGAGAATTTTTATTACCAGTCCATACCTCTTTTGGAGTTATGTCATCTAGCATTGATGTAGGTGATCTGTTGACCAGGTAACATGCAGTACCCAGTGCCTCTACCCGAAATTATTTCCATCACCCAACACCACTGAACATGTACCTCGATTTTTCCATCGACGTCTTGTTCATCCTTTCTCCAATTCCATTATGTTGAGGTGTATATGGAGTAGTCTTATACCTTGATATACCACACTTCTTACAAAATTATTCAAATTCATTCCCACAGAACTCTATGTCGATATATGTCCTCAACACCTTAATTCTTTTCTCTATTTGATTCTCAACAAGAGCCTTAAACTATTTAAACCTATCAAAGACTTCATATTTATTCCTGGGGAGATATATCCAAGTATTCCTTGAGAAGTATTTTATAAATGAGACATAGTACACATATTTTCCTAATGATGGAACCGACACATGTCCAAACACATCACTGTGAACTAGCTGTAAAATTCTTTTTTCCCTTGTTGCACCATAGGGAAATCTTATCCAATTCTTCTTCCCATATACAAAATGTTCATAGAAATAAAAATCCAGAGAGAAATTAGACATACGTTCAACCATACCTTTACCATGTAGTAGTTAAAGACCCTTCTCTCTGATATGCCCCAGTCTTTGATTCCACAATGTAACCTTTTCTCCAGAGATAGTAGGAGTTATTTCTTCTTAAACTCCAATATCAGGAACAATGAAACTATTACACCCATCATTAATAGTGGTCCCTTGCAGCTTATACATATTTCCAAACCGAACTCCCTTCACCAAAAGCATTTCTCATCGAACCATCCTGTAGGTTTCCTTTTAAAATATTTTTTTTACCCCTGTATCGTCCATTTGCTTACATAAATCAATTTTTTGGCCAATCCCGAGATGTGCAAAACACCATGTAGTTTTATAATCCTTCCATCTATGAGCCTCAACTTGGATTTTCCTCTACCTATGATTCTAGTTGTTGAGTTATAACCTAAGAAAACATTACCTTCATCATACCTTTCATATTCACAGAACCACTCCCTGTGGGGATTCATATGAAAGAATGAACCTGAGTCAACTAGCCATGTGTCTGTTAAAAAAATAGGATCATGGAGCAATAAAAATAAATCAAATTTAGAAATAAAACACAGAAGATACACAATACAATAGAGACACAGATATACATGGTTCACCTAGTGTGGGTTACGTCCATAAGAGAAATTTTTAGGTCATTCCTTTATTATTATCTAGCAAATGAAGGGATACAACCTACAACACACCCATTGTAACTTCCACTTCTTTCTCTCACATCATCCTCTCTCAGAATACAATATTCACAATGATGCATAGCCACAATACATTTACCTCATAAAAGAGAGTTGCCTTTTAGGGAAAAAAACACTAGCATAACTTTTGTCGTTAGATCTGAGACCTTATAATGAATGGTCCAAATTTACAAGGAAATTAAAATATACATTTACAAGGAAATTTTTCCTTTGGGGGCTTCGCTCTCTAACCCTCACTGGGGGGCTGCTTTCCCCTGAATCCCCCATCCTGGGGGACGAAACCCCCTGGACCCCCTAGATGGGGTAACCCCCCTCTGCACTCTCCCTTGTTTAGGAGTGTAAATTATTCTAGGGTGTAAATTCTTCATGGGATATAAAAATGGTTGAAAACAAAGACCTTTGAATCAGGAAGATAATTAGGCTCCACAACCAACAATATACCACTTGGAGACCGATATCAACAACTCCATTGTTTTTTAATATGTTGGACTATGATCCTTCTTGGATTTGGAAAATTTCTCATCTTCATCTTCATTCTTGAAGACCAATTGAAACTGAGCAGTAACTCAGTTTCCCCCTGGTTACTCCCTTTGTTAACATGTCTACAGGATTTTGGCTAGTGTGTATCTTTTCCAACTTCAATTGTCCATCTTCCAAGACAGATCGTATGAAATGGTACATGAGTTGTATATACTTAGTCTTCAAATGGAAGGTTGAGTTCTTTGCAAGATGAATGGAACTATCACTATCATAGTACAACATGTTATTCTCCTTCTTCTTTCCCAATTCCTCCATAAACCTCTATAACCAAATCATTTCTTTACTAGTCTTTGTAGGAAAAACATACTCTGCCTATGTTGTTGAAACTCCAACAACATTTTGCAGTTTCCAAATACAAAGTGTTGTTGTTCTACCTATAGTAAAAACATACCCTGTGGTGCTCCTCCTCCTATCTTTATCACCTGTCATATCTTAATCAACATATCCCTGTAGAACAATGTATGAACCTCCAAAACATAATCCATGAGTAGAAGTACCTCACAAATACCTGAGAATCCACTTTACTACACCCCAATGTTCTTTACCTGGATTGTTCATATATCTGCTCACAACTCCCACTACATGTGCAATATCTGGTCTTGTGCAAACCATCACATACATCAAGATGCCAATTTTTTATGAATAAGGGACTCTGGACATGTATTCTATCTCCTCATGTATATTGGGACACATTTCCTTAGTTAATTTCAAATGGCTGGGCAAAGGTGTACTAACTGGTTTTACATTCTGCATTCTAAACCTCTCCAAAACCTTCTCTATGTACTCACCCTGAGACAATGTCAATTTGCAATTTTTCTTGTCTCTTATTATTCTCATACCAAGGATTTTCTTTGCAACACCCAAATCCTTCATTTCAAATGATTTAGCTAATTTCTTCCTAAGAACATTTATATCCTACATATTAGACCCTGCAACAAGCATGTCATCTACATAGAATAGAAAGATAATATAGCTTCCCTTTTATATCCTTTTAAAATAAACATAGTGATCAGAATAACATCTACCATGACCTTGTTCTGTCCTAAACCTATAAAAATTCAAATACCACTGCCTTGGAGTTTCTTTAGGACATACAAGCTCTTATTCAACCTGCATAACAAATTCTCCTTCTCTTTGACCTCATACCCCTATGGTTGCTGCATATAAATCTCTTCCTCCAAATCCCCATGGAAAAAAGCTATTTTTACATCTAACTGTTCAAGGTGCAAATATTATACTGCCATAAGACTTAAAATAGTCCTAATTGAAGTCATTTTAACAACACGAGAAAATATTTCATCAAAATATATACCTTTATTTTGTGCAAACCCCTTTACAACAATTCTATCCTTGTACCGCTTTTTCCCTCCATCTTCTTCCTTCAAATTGTAAACCCATTTATTTTGCAATCCTCTGTTTTTTCCAAGCAACTAAAACAAGTCCCAAGTCTGGTGATTTACCAAGGAATATACTTCCACTTTCATGCATTTCTCCCACTTCTTTTTGGTGTCTTCCTGCATTGCCTCTTCATAACATTCCGGTTCACCAGAATCAGTCAACAATAAATAATATAATGAAGGAGAGTATCGTTCAGAGGGTATACTTAACCTGGTAGATCTTTTAACAACACTTGCAGGAGTTTGAGGTACCTGTTGATCCTGTTGCTTTTTATTTTTTGGTACCTTTGGAGTTTCTTTTCCAGTGATCTCATCAAGCACTGTGTATTCTAGTTTTTCTTTTTCCTATTTCTTTCCCTTCAACTGATCTTTGTACATGACCTTCTCATTGAATATGAGATCTCTACTCCTAATGATTTTTTTATTTTCATAATCCCATAAGCAATAACCAAAATCATTAACATTCTATCCAATAAAGGTACACTTCTTAGATTTTGCCTAAAGATTTGTTCTATTTTCTTTATCAATATGGACAAATGATTCACAACCGAAAGTCTTCAAAAAATAATAGTTTACCTTTTTACCTGTCCATTCCTCCTTTGTAATTCTACCATACAAAGACATTGAAGGTCCTTTGTTTATTAAGTAAACAACAATATCTACATCATATGCCCAGAACTATAAGGAAAAGCCAACATGTAATCTCATATTCCTTGCACGTTCCATGATTGTCATGTTCATCCTTTCTGACACACCATTTTCTTGTGGTGTTCCTAAAACTGTCTTCTCTCTACGAATCCCATCATATGAATAGTAATCATCAAACTCCTTCCTGCAATATTCACCTCCATTTTCTGATCTGAGGCACTTCAACCTTTTTCCTGTCTCATTCTCAACCAAAGATTTCCATTTCTTAAAAGTATAAAGAACATTAGAATTTTGTCGAATGTAATAAACCCAAGTTTTTCTAGTTGCATCATCAATAAAAGTAACATAATAACGAGATCCACCAAGAGATGACACCTGAGTTGGCCCCGATACATCCGTATGCACAAGCTCTAACCTTTCACTCTTGTTTTATTTTCTGACTCTGATAAATATGACTCTCTTATGTTTTCCATAAACACAATGCTCACATAAATCCAAATCAATTTGTTTAAGATCTAGAAACACATTGCTTTTGTGAAGTATATGCATCCCCTTCTCACTCATGTGTCCAAGCATATGATTCCACAGTGTTGTATCCAATCCAATTGAATCTAAAGAGATAGAAGAGTCAATATTACTAGTACATAAATACAATGTACCTGCCTTCTATCATTTTTCTATCACCAATGATGCTTTAGTGACCTTCCACACCTTATCTGTAAATATGGATATACAACCTTCACTTTCCAACTACCCTGTTGAAATTAGTTTTTTCCTCAGATATGGAACATGTCTTACCTCTTTCAACAACCATTGGTTTCCATTGCTTTGATTTATTTTTAGCTTTCCCATTCCAACAATTTTTCATGGTGCATCATCACCCAAATGAACCTGTCCAAAATAACCTTGAACATAATCTAGAAAATATTTCCTATGGGGTGTGGCATGAAATGAATCCCCCGAATATATTACCCAAGACTCATAAATATTATCTACAGAAATAATCAAAGAATCTTGTAACACATCACCTGTTACGTTTTCTTCTTAATTTTTCTCCTGTTGTCCATCTCTTTGTTTCTTTGGAGCTATGCAGTCTTTCTTCAGATGCCATATCTTCCCATAATTCTAGCACTCTATATTTCCAAATATGGATTTGGATGTTCCCATGTTCTTCATGTTTAACACATTACATGATGTCTCACCTGTTCTTTTTCGTTGCATTTCCTCACTAAGGATAACACCAACAACATCATCAAATTTTAAAGTGTTTGAACCAGAGAGAGAGTTACTTACAACCATGAACAAGTCGTTCCATATTTATGGAAATGAGCACGAGATTAGAAGAGCCCTTACCTCATCATCAAAGTCCACTTTTACAGAACTTAATTG
>SNQJ01S0176264.1:0-20123 GCA_010110895.2 Picea sitchensis | reverse complement strand
TTTTATTGTACTAACTTTGGACATAAGGTTGTAGATTGCAGGGATTATAAAAGAAATGTTCAAGCAGACCGTGCCTATGTGGTCGCACATAACATTGAGTGTTACAAATGTCATAACTATGGACACATAGGCAGTGATTGTAGAAGCATGATCGATACTTCCATGAAAGAGAATACTGATATTAGATATAAGAAAGTATGGATAAGAAAACATGAAGAATATATGAACAAAGACCAGGTACCAGAGATCGCAAGATTGAAAATAAAACGAGATGACAAAAATTCTACAGAGAAAAGGAAAGATGTTAGATACAGAGAGGTTTGGAAAATAACTGAAAGAAAGGAAGGACAGGTAAATAAGGAACAGGTTCAAGAGATTGTACTTTCAGAAATTGTAGTGAAAGATGAATCCACATATATAAAGAAAGAAGTCAGAGTTCAAAGAGATAATGAATCTACCAATGCAGATGATGATGAATCTACCAATGAAGATGATGATGAATACACATCAGAGCAGGATTTTTTCTGAGCCATCCAACTTAGAGACTCCCAAGTAATATGAATATTAGATAGGGGGAGTCTATGCGATAGCTATGATATACCAAACAACCATCCTTCAAGAAACTTGCAGAGTTTGAGAAGACATATTCAGAGCAATCAGTTAGAAGAAGTACAGTTGGATAGTATAATGATAAATGGGTTAACATTATGGATAGTTACACAAGTAGAGTCTTGGAGAGTATGGACGCAGATGGATTTGTAAGAAGACTTGGCAGGTTTTAATAGATATATGATAGTGGACGAGAGAATGGATTCATAGATTGGTTCAGAGAGTGGTTCAAAGACAAAGGAACATTATTGTAATGGATGATAATTACACAGGAAATAGCTCAAACAATACTAATGGATTACAAATTGAAAGATTTTTTTTGGACACAGGTAGTGCATACATCAATTCAGATTCAAAACATAGTAATTCTCAGAAACAACACTAATAAAACTCCCTACGAGCTATGAAAAGGAAGACTAACAAATGTGAAGCACTTCAGAGTTTTTTGAAGAAAATGCTACATCAAAAGAGAAGATGGAAAAATAGGAAAGTTTGACTCTCGTGCAGACAAAGGAATACTTGTTGGTTACTCAAGTACAGGGAAAGAATACAAGTGTTACAATATAAGATTAAACAAAGTTGTGGAAAGAATCAACATAACAATTGATGAAATAGGTAGACCATAATCAAAGGAAGAAGAAAACAAATCAATGGAACACATTTTCGAAGAAGAAGATGAAAAAGAAGTAGAAGAGGAAGATGAAGATGAAGAGAATCTGACAAAAGAATAAGAGAAAGTCCAACAAGTATCTCCAAAGACACCCAGTAAATGAGTACAAAAGAATCATCCTTCATATCAAATTATTAGGAACAAAGATGCAGGAGTTGAGACAAGAAGAAGAATCCATTCACTAGAATAAATACACCTAGCACTCTTATCTACAATTGAACCAAACGGTTTTGAAGAAGCCAACAAGGATGAATTTTGGAATAAGGCCATGGATGAAGAATTGGATCAAATAGAGAAAAATGACATTTGAGAATTGGTTCCAAGGTCACCAGAGAATAAGAATGTGATCGACATAAAATGGGTTTTTAGGCAATAAATTGAATGAAGATGGACAGGTTACAAGGAACAAAGATAGATTGGTATGTAAAGGATATGCACATATTGAAGGAATCGACTTTGAAGAGAAATTTTCCCCAGTTTCCAAAATGGAAGCAATCTATTTGATTTTAGCCTATGCATTCTCCAAAAATGTTAAAGTATATCATATGGACAGAAAATCATGTTTTCTGAATGTGGAACTTGAAGAAGAAGTCTACATTGAACAACCATAAGGATTTCAGTTGTCAGAGAACACAAATTATGTGTGTAAATTAAATAAGGCCTTGTATGGTCTAAAACAGGTTCCTAGACTCCAGACTAGATAAGTATCTGCAACAGGCAGGGTTTAGAAAAGGAAGTGCAGACAACAACCTCTAGATCAAGGTAATTCAAGGTAATATTTTATTAATTGAAGTTTATGTTGATGATATTATTTTTGGTAGTGATGATGATAGGTTAAGCCACAAATTTGCAAAAGACATGCARAATGAATTTGAAATGTCATTACTTGGAGAACTATCCTTATTTCTGGGACGTCAGATACGTCAAGGCAACCAAGGAATTTTTATTTCTCAAACCAAGTATATCAGAGAAATGCAAAAGAGGTTCAGAATGAAATATTGCAAACCCGATATCAATCCCATGCAAACCAGTTGTTAGTTGAGCAAAGATGATGATTCGAGGTCTACATATTAGAGGCAATACAAGTCAATGATTAATATCCTACTATATGTGACAACATCCAGACCATATGTAATGTAGGCAGTTGGACAGGTGGAACAATTTCAAGCAACACCAAAGGAATCACATGTATTAGCAGTAAAGAGGATCTTTAGATATCTCAAAGGAGTAGAAGAGTTTGTCTTATGGTATCCAAAAGAAAAATATCTATCACTTATTGCCTACAAAGATGTAGATTGGGCAGGTTGTATTGATGACCAACGAAGCACTAGTGGAGCAACGTTCTACTTAGGTGAGTGTTTGGTATCATGGATAACAAGAAAAAATCATCAGTATCTCTATCTACAGCAGAGGCAGAGTATATTGCAGCAACAACATGTTGTACACAGGTTCATTGGATGAAACAAACTTTGACAGATATACAGGTTGAGTATGATGAGCCCATTCCAATATATTGTGATAATACAAGTGCCATCAGTATCTCAAAAAACCTGGTGATGCACTCCAAGACGAAGCACATTACAATCAAGTATCACTTTCTATGGGAACAGGTTGCAGAAAAGAACATCGAAGTTGAGTATGTGGGAAGAAAAGAACAAGAGGCATACATCTTTACAAAAACACTTCCACGAGAAGCCTTTGAATATCTTCACCAAAGACTTGGAGTTATTTCTACTCCAAAAATGAATACTTTTTGAATTATTTTTGAATGCTTATATTATATGTCTTAGATGTACACGAGGGAGCACCATAAGAGGACAGTCTGTCAGGGGGACCATCCCCGGATGGAAAGATACCTTTTTCATTGATGAAAAAAGGGGGAGAGAGTTATCAGATGAAGATGATAGAGGCATGGTTCCAGGAAGATAAGATTTATCATATGCAGAGGACAGAGACATGGTTCTAGGGGGAGAATGAGTGATATGATTTCAGTGTTGCATCAGAGTGTTGCCATCAATGCCAAAGGGGGAGATTGTTGATTAAGGTTGGTTGTAATTGATGTCAACCCTTGAAGAAAGATCCATAGCAAAAAGGTTTGGGTAATGGACCCAATATTGTTTGATGTAAATATGACTCATTATTTTTTTGTCATTGTTGATAAGAAGTAAATATGGATGAACTCCAAAGTGGTCCCCTTATGGTGAAAGCCCTCAAGGGAAGACGCTTTGTGGAGTAAGAGAACCCATGATTAATTGTAGAATAATGAGATGAAGGACAGTGAATTTGTCAGATAAAATATCCTATATGGATAGTTCTTGTCATGTCATTTCCGATGGTATGTGGAACGTCACATAATTCCTCACGGTTAGAGAGTTATGGTCATGAGAAGTTGGAGACCCCGGGTTTGGGAAATGGACCCAATTTTGTTTGATGGGTAATGGTATGAGTTTTGATATATTTTCAGATAATACTATTCTATATGGATAGTACATGTCATGCCATTTCTGGTAGCATGTGGAACGTCACATAACTCCTCACAGTTTGAGAGTTATGGCCTTACGAAGTTGGAGGACCCTCATATGTCATCTAAAAGCCCCAAAAGGTCAAAGTAGTCAAAGTAGTTTAAGAGATTTTAAAAGGTAAATAATAAAGTGAAGTGATGAGTGTATTATAATTCAAAGTGAATACAAAATAAATTATTTCAATAATAAATTTAATGGAGAAATTAGAAGTGGACCCAACCCTAAAATAAGGAAAGTGGGCCAAGAACTTAGAAGATGCTTTTAAGGAAGCTACTTGGAGAGTATAAATAAGAGGCAAGACTCTCTCATTTGAATCACACTTGAGAATATTGAATATGTATAGGTGTATGAGGTAACCAAAGGATATCTAAGCTGAAATTTTGAGGAAAGTGAAGAAAAGAAAGTCGAAATGCAAGGAAGGATAAATTCTTTTGATGGTGCTTTCTAAGGTATGTTATTTACAGGCCATCTCACCATTTTTACTATAACATTTTTTCTATAATGATTCAGATCCAGAAATTTCTATGCCATTGAGAAAAAATATCCAAGTATCTGTGGTAAAAAATTAATCTTGTGGGTCTTTGTATTTTGAGAGTTACACTCCGTGGAAAATAGGGTTTGTGGCTAGTCCTAAAACTAGTCAAAAACAGGTGTTTCGGGTTAAAATGTCATAAATTATTCATAACAGATCCAAATTTAGTGAGACCAAATTTTTTGGTTAGGTTACAGTTTGTAGTAGACTATGTAATAGTTTCATATCAATTAAATAGATATTATGTGTGGGTCATTCTCTACAAGGTCTCTCTCTAGAATAAGGCAAAATTCAGCAAGGTGTACCATTTTTGCTATAACTCCTTTTATGAGAGGTTCCAAGTAGTGAAACCTGGAGGAATTGCAGAAAACACACTGAAGAACATTGTGTATTAGTGTCAGATCTCTATTTATTATAGGTACAAAGTTATGATTATTTCAAGTCAGGGTTGTTGACTAATCCAAAACTAGTCTTGTGAGACTAAAGAAAATCTTGATGAAAATGCTAGTCTCTTGTTGTTAAAGTTAAGGAAGGTTTGTAGGAATGTGATCATATACACCAGATCTATTACAGAGCTACAAATCAGATTTAGATGATAAAATTGATGAGGGATTTTGGTTGAGGTACATGTTGAGTACATGGTTGAGACAAGTAGTTGGTGAGTTGGCACATACATGAGGTGTATAGTTGATGATGTTGGTACATATTGATGAGTCATAGTTGATGAGTAGTTGACACATGCTGGTACATACATGAGGTGTATAGTTGATGATGTTGGTACATATTGATGAGTCATAGTTGATGAGTAGTTGACACATGATTGGTACATACTTGGTACATGGTTGGATGCACTTTTTTATGGTAAAATGTTAATATAAGTTGGTGCATGGTTGATGCAATCGGGTTTATGGTATTGTGTTGATTACGTGTTGTGCATGGTTGATGCAATCATTGGTACGTGTGGATTATAGGTTGAGGTACATGTTGATGCATGGTTCAGATTTATTGGTACAAGTTTACAAGGGTATATCTCACGCTATAGTGTGATTGGTTCCATCATTCTACTTCTTACCTCTGTGGTGGTAGACGGGAAAGTGATAGGGTGGTTGTAGCCACCTTCCAAGTTGTAGCTGAGAACATAAGGTTGTATCCCTCCTTCTCCGGGTTGTAGCTAGAGAATTGGGGAGTTGAGTAAGAGGGAATTTTTTGGCAACCAAACATTCTCTCGCGGACAAACTTTGAACATCGGGCCAAGGCCATCCCAAAAAATTCCTTCTTGGCCCTATGGTAGGTTTTCAAAATCCCTAGTGCCCTCCCACTGGAGAGGTGCACTACAATAGTACCTTTTGTTTCAGCTTAAGCTCTTAAATAAATATAAGAGATCTTTGTACCATAGTGAATCATTTTTCCAATGTATCTCGACTGAATCCCTGGGCCGCAACTCCTTTGAATGAGAGTCCACACTTTTCATCATTCTTCCATTCATCCCTTTGTTTCTATTATCCAATCGGGTTGGATGATCGAGATAGCATGCATGGCAAAAGGCCCCCAACATCTTCATCCTTCTTGAGAGCGATCTGCCACAACATTTTGCCCCCATTTTTAAATATGATTTCCTCAAAATCATAACCCAATATCTTGGTCACCCATTTTGTTGTTCTTTCCTCAAGACGCCTTTTGTTCCAAGAAGTATTTAAGACTATCATGATCCGCTTTGACCTTGAAGTGCCTACCCATTAGGTAAGGATACCATTTCTTCAATGGTGTATTGCCATCACTTCCTCTCTCATAAAATGGATTTCTGTTCCTTTCCCTTGAGTGGTCGAATTTCAAAAGCCGTGGGCCTTCCATTAGGACAACACTAATTCCATTTCCGAGGGAACTACATTCCACAATAAAGGTTTTTGTGAAGTCCTGAGTGGTCAAGATAGGAGCTTTGCACATAACCCTTTAAGTTGTTCAAAATATTTAGCTGTCTCCGAGTCCATGAAAATGCATCCCTTCTTAGTTAGTGTCGCAGTTAGTGTTGCTATTCCATAGTGCTAAACAAACTTATGGTAACCTATCAAAACCCAAAAATCCTCTAAGATTCTTCAATGTTTTGGGAATAGGCCACTCCATCGCCGCCTTTAATGTTTTTAGGGTCTACCTTGACACCTTCATGATATACAATATGACCCAAATAATTCAATTTCCTTCACCCAAAAAAATACTGTATGGTTTTGGTGTGTTTTAAACCTAAGTAAAGCAATGCATATATATTCTTAAGCAATACATAAATTAATCAAAATGGCTCATACACGTAGTACACAGAGATTTTATATCTGAACCCTCAACCTGGAAAACCTTTCTATTTTCATTATATCAATTTCACCATTCACCATACAATATAGTATACAATGTTTTTAGGTGACTCAGATACTAAAGAAACCCTGATCCTTTAATCTGGGATTAATTTATAAATCCACTAAAAATAGCAAAATCCGGGAAAATAGCAAAAACCAAAAATATAACGACGCAATTTCAATGTATCTCGAATTTCACTCCACACACACACACATGAAAAGAATATAACACACATACCCAACATTCTCCCACTTGTTGTTTTATTTGTATCCAGGGTCCAGGGATTATATAGTCAACAATCCAGTGGAAGCAATGCCCATTGTTACTCTACACCAGAGAACTTTTCTCAGGCTCACAGACTTTGTCAATGAATCGCTAACCATTCTTCAAAAGTGTCAACCTTTTCCAAAGAACACCTCTTTTCTTCAACCATGTCTCTACAAAGTGATACCGAACATCAATATGTTTTGTCTCTTTGAAATGATAAGCTGGTTCTTTGCCGTGAATATTTCACTCGACTCACAGCCTTAATCTCTAACGCTTTGTTGTACTCAACCCAATACCCTAACACACCCTGTAACCATATCAGCTCTTGGTTTGCATGAGGGTCACAAGTATTCAGCTTCTGTATTTGGGAGTGCCACTACAACTTGTCTTTGTCTCATCCAACTCCATTGTTCTCCAAATAGGGTTAAATGCATACCCATTTGTAGATATTTTTTGATCCAGATCTCTAGCCCAGTTCGCATCAACAAAGACATGTATGTCCACCACTCTATCCAATCCCTGTCTTCCTTGGTAGCACAATCCAAACCGGTGGTGCTAAGATGCCCTAAGACCTCCTTTATCACCGTCTTAATGTTCTTCCCCTGTTTTGACATATACTTGCTCAAACTCCTGAGACTGCATGTAATGTCTAGTCTAGTACAAACCATTGCATACATCAAACCGCCAACCTGATCGGGTAGATATGGAACATGGGGACATGTCCTCTTCTTTCCTTCCCGTGTCTTGGGACACCGATCCGCAGATAATCCTTTACACCTATAGGAATAGGAACCTTGACCACTTTTACTCCATGCATATTAAACCTCCTGTAATATCAACTTCAACATATTTTATTTGATTCAACTTGAGTTTCCGCTTTGCACTATGTCTTTTAATCTCCATTCCCGTAATGAAGTTAGCAACACCGAGATCCTTCATGTCAAATTTGAGGATAGTCACATTCTCACCTCCTTTGATAAATTTTCATCCATGTTATTTCCTACCAACAAATATGTCATCAACATACAACACTACATAAATGAAGTGATTACCAACCCCGCTTGAATATACACAATGACACTCTCGCCTTTTTACAACTCCAATCCAAGGGATGTATGTACAAACTTCTTTGTACCACATCCTAGGGAGAGGATTACTCTGCACTAAATAGTGACTTTTAGCTTCTTTACAAACTAGCTCTTCTTTCCCTTCACTGCTACAAAGCCTTCCGGCTACTTCATGTATATTTCTTCTTCCAGATCCCTAAGTAGGAATGTTATTCTCTGGCCATCCATTTGTTCCACTTCAAGATCAAAAGAAACAACAATAGATAAAATAAATCTACTAGAATTTAACCTAGCAACAGAGAAAAATATCACCAAAGTCAATTCCCACTACCCGGGAATAACCTTTTATACTAATTGAGCTTTGTATTTCCACTTTACCTTCTATGTTAAAATTATTCTTGAACAACCATTTTCTACCAACTCCTTTTCTTCCAAATTGAAGCTCCAACCATATCCCATGCCCCATTCTTATCCAAGGCATCCATTTCTTCAACCATGGTCTTCCTCCAAAGTTTACTATCCTCCAATTCACTGCCCTCAAAAGTTCGATCAATGGCATTAGATAAAGAAAATTGGAACAGTAAATCGTGGATTATAATCTTTCCGTTTCCTTCAAGTAAGATACCGATATATATAAAATATGCATCGTAAAACTAAATGATAGAAATGATAGAATAATAGTTAGAATATCCAAAGATAATCTTCACAATAATAATGTGAAATGATATACTAAATAGCAACATAAATAACACTTTGAATCGGATAGAAATGTTCACAAAGCCCTTTGAGGGGGTAACCTCCAATCGAACAGGTTCGCTACAATAATATCCAAGCTAGGGTTCTCATACCTCTGAAGTCCTATCTATACTAAAAGAAGCATCTAGAGGGAAGATCCCTCTCGTGAAGCGGAAGCTTCTATTAGGTACTCTTACATCCGCCTTCCTATTCTATTTTTTATTGAAAGGTCTTATTATCATTGACCTTTATTACATCCAATATTGATTCACCTATGTGCGGAAGAAATCTTAACATGTCCGGGCCTTTAAAAACAAACTTTGTCCTCAAGGCTTTGAGATGTGGAAACCGGCCAATGGTAGCTGGTTCCCAAGTGGCATCCGGGCCGAGCTTCCGGCATCTTCCAATCGTATCGCAGCACTTCCTTTGATGGTTCTCTGACGCAGGCGACACGCCCTCTGGTCCAAAACTGCTCGGGTTGTAGCCAAATGGATCCTTCTTCACCAACTCGAAGGTTGGTTTGAAGTTGGCACTGGTTCCAATCTTCACCTTCTTCAAGCAGAAACATGAAAACATGATGTAGCTTCAAATTGCCGGGCAAAGCTAATCGATATGTGATTTGTCCCACCCGCTTTAGAACTGTAAGGGCCATAAAAACTTGGGGGGCTAGCTTCCCATTAATCGCCGGCCTTAAGGGAAGTTTGCTTATATGGTTGTAGCCGCAAAACACCTGATCCCCTTCTACAAATTGACGCCCGAGCTTAATTCTGATCCGCTTGTCGCCTAATTGCTCACAAGGCGACCTCGCTCCTCTTTAAGGGTAAATGGGCGATATCTCCCTGCATCAGGCAGCCATCGAACACCGGACCTTCGAAAATTTAAGTATGAGAGAATCGACGGTGGCTTCTGTCCATAAACAACTTCAAAAGGAGTCATGCGCGAAAGTGGCTGTAAGGATATGTAGTGTTGTACCACCATTCGCTAGGTAACCATTGGGCCCACTGTTGTTGTTTCCGATGCAGCACCTTGTGATGGGTTTCCAAAACACTTGATCGACGACTTCCGCTTTGACCATCCTCAACACCGGGGATGATAAGCCTGAAATAGATGCAAACCGTAGGTGTCTTGTATCTTGAATAGTTCTTGATAAAAATTGCTTGTGAAAGTTGGGTCTCGAATGTAAAAATAGAGTTTGGTACGCTGGGCGAATCTTGAAGACCTGATCCATGAAAAAGTTGGGCCACCGTGGATGCAGTAAATGGGTGGTGAAGAGCACAAAAATGAGCATACTTGGAAAGTCGATCTACCACCCCACCATTATCATCGATTTATTCCCCGATTTGTGTAAACCGGTAATAAATTCCATAGATATCCTTCCAGATATCAGGGGGGATTGGGAGCGGCTGGAGTGTGCCTAGAGATTTGACCTGCTTCTCCCTTGTTGCGCTGGCAGTAATCTCACATTCACCACAAATCCCACGGGATGTCCCTGCTTCATACCATCCCAAAAAGGGAGCGCGAACTCGGCCATATGTTTTGGTGAACCCGAAAATTCCAGAGGTGTAGCATGAAGCCTGAGAGTACCGCAGGATTTGAGCTTTGATTGTTTACTCTTAAATACAAGCGCCTTTGTATCGAAGCTCATCCTCGAAGCTAAGAGTACCTGGGGAGCTCATGCCTTGTTCTCCAGCTGTCAATTAGATGCTTAACTTTTGGGGTCTTGCGCATTCCTCGGTGCACGGGCTTGCATCCAATCGCATAACACGAAGGGAAAGAGAAAAGAGGGATCCTTCCTCTTCATTGTACAAAGTGCATCACTACTACATTGTATTTTCCTTTTTTGTAAATGGTCTCATAATCATAGCTGCAGATTAGTGACCCATTTTTGTTGCTCCCCGAGGAAATGCGCTGCTCCAGAAATTATTTGAGGCTTTGATGAACTGTGATTAATTTGGAATCGCTGCCCCAAGAGATAAGGACGCCATAATTCAACCTGCGACGTAATTGTCAACATTTCTTTTCATAAATAGGTTTGTCCATATTCTTTCTTGGATGCTTGTTTGCTTGTAAAAGGCCAAAGGTCGCACTTTCTTGCATTAGGACAGCTCCAATTCCTTTCCTTTATGCGTCGCATTCCAACACAAAATGTCTTTGTGAAGTCGTGGAGAGCTGAACTGAGTGGTGCACATGGCCATCTTCAAAGTTTGAAAAGCTTTGAGCTACTGGCTGGGGTCCACCTGAGAGTTATTTTAAGGAGGGCCATGAGAGGTGTCGACCTTTCCATAGTTCTTGACGAATCCTATGTAATACCCCTGCGGAGGCCCAAAACCCACAGCTGCGATTTTTAGAGTCTTAGGTGCAAGCTTCAATCTTGCATAGCTTCAATCTTTTCGGTCCACCTCGCACCATCCTGCTCACTAGATGACCCAAGTATTCAACTTTGGACGCACAAAAAGAACATTTGGACTGCTTGAGGAAAGGTCAGCCGAGCGAAAGTAGGGCCGAGAACTCTGATCCACTATGAGTCGATGGTCTCTTCCATGTTCTATATATATGAGATAATAATAAAGAAAATCCAGGACAAAATGACGAAGAAAGGGATTTAAGACATGGTTCATGAGGTCAAAGTTGTGGGAGGGGGCGCTACACAACCCAAAGGGCACATGACCAAAACTCGTAGTGCCCTCATGAGCGCGAAGGTCATTCTAGGGAATGTCACTCTCTTCATAATGGATCTCGTGATAGCCCTCGAAAGCAAAGATGATCAAGTTTGGTGAAGAATTGGGAACCACTCGGGGCTTCCATCCAGAGGTCACCAATGACCGATGGGAATCATCTTTGATGGTGAGTTTATTGAGGGTACCCAAGTCAGGACACACTCGCCATGAACCTTCTTTCTTTAGTACCATGACAACCGGAGAGGAGTAAGGACTCTGCACTAGGATGGATGACCCCATACCGAGTTCCCTCGACCATATTTTCACCTCTATCTTTTGGGCAAAGGCGGCGAGCATGGGCTTATGCTGGGAAGGCTTCCCTCGACAAGGGAATAGAATGATCATGGGCGTTGGGAAGGGGGAAGTCCTTGGGAGTGGAGAAGACTGCTTGATGTTTAGTCAAGAGGGCTTCGAGGTCTTGGGGAACGGGTGGGATCTCCGGTTTGAATGGTAATGGAGTTGGGCTATGACATTTTCAATCCGAATGACCTTTTGAGCAATTTCTCCATGATGAGAACTCCATGATTCCTCGTATTAAACCCGCAGTGATGCTTGAAATTTATGTGTGTGGCAACCTTGGTCAAATTGCATGGTAAAGTTCCGAAGTCCGCGAGAATGGGACCTAAGGTTCCGAAAGCACTGGGCACTCCAACACAATGTCACAACCTCCCATGTCAATAGCAAACATATGGGATTTTAGGGTTGTAGTCACCTATTTGAGACGCACATTTTCACATCTACATTTCATATAGAGCCCCCATTGGCAATCATGATTTGGAAATTATTAACAAAGATGGATATAGCAAAGGTTTCTTGGCTAAGGCGCGGCGATGGAATAAAGTTGTGGGTGCTGCCACTATCAACCAAGATGACAATCTTCGCTTGATATAAACCTATAAGCTTGAGAGTTTTAAAGAGAATCGGGTGAGAGCATTGAGGGAAATGATGGGTTCTTCTCGGCTAGGAGGGTCGGCGAGGGTTTATTTCGTGGTTTCTCGTGAGTCGGGTGGACAGGGAAGTGTCATCAATACCCCTTTGAGTATCCTCGAGAGGGCCATAAAGAGCTTTTGTTCCTTACATTTGTGGCTCCGGGAAATATTTGTCATCATGCTTAGTAACAGAGGCCTTTGAGTTGTCAGTTTCATCCATTTCAGCCCTAGTCAATTTTTGGATTTTAAGGAGGGAGGGAGTAGTGGGGTTTACCGGGTTAGGGCTGGAAAAAGGAAGGCTTACGGGCTTGAGAGGAAACAATTTGTTGTGCTTCTTTGGATTTTTTTGTAGCTTCCACCTAAGTCGTAGGGTCGAGCCATGAGGACATGGGCCCTAAACCTCCCTTGAGGCCACCGATAAAGCATCACAAAGAAGGCATCATTCATGCCCCCTGTTCAAAAATCCAAGCGCTCAAATGCAGCTTATGAAGTCTTGGACCGTGGCCCCATTGTTTCAATTTTTCTGCTAAAACGCCCAAATGTATTATGTCACACAAAGCCGCTCATAAAGCTCCCGCAAGTGGGTCCAAGCAATATATCCTTGATCGGAAGTTTTTCTCCATTGCCACCATTGCCACCGTTTTTTATCTAGATGGCAGAAAACCATACCGAAATTTGGCCAAGTCATCGGTAATGTTGTAGAGAGAGACATAATGTTCCATTTGTGTGACCCAAATCCAAGGTCCGAAATATCAAATTTAGTTACATCCACCCTGGCGTCCCTTTGAAAGCATGGTTGAAAGGAATGGGAAGAAGTTTCACATTCATTCTTTTTAGGTGCATCCTCAAAGGGTCATCGAGAGGGAATTTTGAGTTTGGTGCAGAGTGCTACAACGGCTGCATTCAAGTTCATTTTTACTTCCACCATTATGGACTTCATGTACCGTCCGGATCGAGTATTCATGGAGGCATCACGGAGGCAATAGTAGCATCAGTTGTTTCTAATTTCCTCTTGTTGGGTCTCAAAGTAAACCATGTTGGTGGTGTTGAAGGTAGACTCTAGTTCTTGGTTACGGGCACGGGCCATGATGACGGGTGAACCGAAAAGAGAGCGGGCGGGGTCAAAAAAAAAAAAAAAATGATAGGGAGAAAGTGATGGAGGGCGGCGAGGATGAATCTAATGGGATAGGTCAAATAATGGTCAAAATGGGTGAACTGAAAGGGTGCGAGCGGGGTCAGAAATATTTTCCGAAAAATGATATGGGGAAAGCATGAGGGCGGCAGATGAATCTTAATGGAATAGGTCTCAAATAATGTATTATCAAAAAAAATTTCTATACTTTTTTTTTACAAATCATATTATGCTTTGGCCTCAAGAATGTCAAGGCATATTGAAATCCCCAAATTCTGAACCAGAGAATATTTAATTTGCAACCCCAATAAAAATGCGGGTCATAGATCTCATCAGGGGTTTAATTTGTTTTATATTGTTGTTTATGTCCCCCAAGGGTTAGGTATTCAAGGGTTCTATTGCATGCTGGTTTGCCCTCAAGCTATAGCTCTGAGCATAATGCAGGGTCCAACTGTAGTACTCGGTCCAATATCTCGTGGCACTAACTAAGGAGGATAGACTGCACTTTAGTCAGACTACAATTCGACTACCTGTGTACTAGAGAGTATCTTCCCCGAAAGTGTCAGTTTCTAAGGACACCATATAGCATTGCGTAAACCGAGTAGGGTTTTATCTACAGAGGTATTTTAGGGAAATCTAGGCTAGTTCGCAGTAATGTTGTCCTGGATGCGCTTACCACTCTGGGTACCAATGTGGGTTGCAAGGGCCAACAAACGCAGGCGCTTTAAGAACCACTTCAGCCTCGCTGTATGAACTTCAACCGCTGGTTTATGCGCCAGAATGATAGATCTCTGGTATTTAAAGACGCTTCGGAATACGCCTCTACCCCGGAAAAATACCCACACTGCCAAGGAAAGTGCTCGATACCACTTGGTAAGATACCAGATATATAAAATATGCAGTAATGTAAATGAAATGCTAGAAATGACAGTAATAACAAGAAAAATATCCAGTATAATCTTCACAATACACGTAAATGATATACGAAATAGCAAAAAAAAATAACACTTTGAATCAGAAGGCACAGTTCGTGTCTCTTCTCGAGGGGCAATCCCAATCGAAAGCAACGTACTGCTGCATAATAATATCCAAGCTAGGGTTCTCATACCCTCGAATTCCCATTTATACCTAAAAGAAGCATCTAGAGGAAGATCCTTCCTAGAAGGAAGCTTCATTAGGTCTTCTTACATCCTACTTATTCTATTTTATTGATCGGTCTTACACATTGACCTTTATTACATCTTGAATACATTGATCTACCTATGTGCGGTTAGGACCTTAACACCTCTATATCTCACCGATCTCCCCACATCAAGGAGGTTCTTCTTCTTCCTGTCAAGCTCTCCGCTTCCTCCTCTTCGTGATGATTTATTCGCATCATCCAACTCAAGCAAGCTCTCTATTTTCTCAGTCTGCCTTTATGCTGGTGGAATTGCTTGGACACATCTTTTACTCCTAAAAACAACATCTCAATCAGAACAATTTTCTTGGTTTCGGGTTCCAAAGCTTATAACCTTTCACACCATTCTTTTTATAACCAATATAGATACACTTTTCAGCTTTATTATCCAACTTACTCAGATTTTCCTTTGAACATGTACATAAGTAACACAACCAAACACTCCATGTTGAAGAGAGGGTTTCTTTCCCGTCCATACCTCATGTGGAGTATTATCATCCAACACTGGGCAGGATCAATTGACTGTGTAACATGTCATAATTTCAATCACGCCTAAAATTTTGTCCTAACCTGACAATCAACAGCATGCTCCCTTGATTTTTCCCATCAATGTCCCTGTTTCATCTTTCTCTCTAACTCCATCTCATGAGGGAGTATGGAGTATTCTTCTACTTTGTTATACCACACTTCTTACAATTCTTCAAATTCATTTCCAAGTGCATAATTCTCCACCATTATCTCCTGCTCTCGACACTTTTATTTTCTTCTTTGTCCGATTTTCTACCAGAGTCTTTAAACTTTTAAATTTATCAAATAATTCTCAGATTTCTTTCTAAAAAAATAAATCCATGTGTTCCTTGAAAAATCATCTATGAATGGTGCCATAATACAATAAATTTATCTTAGGGATGGAACAGAATTGTGTCCTAAAACATCATTGTGTATCAACTATAAGATCCCCTTTTCTCATGTAGCACCAAATGGGAATATTAATCGATTATGTTTACCATAATCGATTAATATTCCCATATATGCAATGTTCAAAGAAATCAAAATACAGAGTGCAATTAGACATACCTTCAATCATACCTTTACCGTGGTAGTGTTCGAAGGCTCTTCTCCAATATGCTCCGGTCTTTGATGCCACAAGATGGTGTTCTTTTCCTGGGATGATTGGTCTCTTTTTCTCTCCCTTCATTTTTCTCGCCTAAGGACAATGAATCGCTACACCCATTAGTATAAGTTCTTCCCTTAACAACTTGTACATAGTTCCATTGAATGAACTCCCCTCATCAACACCATTTCTCCTCGTATTCATCTTGCAAGCAAGTGTCCTTTTCAAATACATTTTTCACTCCTACATCACTCAACTTGCTTACGGATATTAGGATCCTGGCTAGTTTCAGAATGTGCAAAACCCTAGGAAGAGTTCTAATCCTCCATCATTTAGAAAAAACTTAACCCTCCACGCCCTAAGATTTTTCCTCTCACGAGTCATCTCCTAGGAATACATCACCACCATCATATTCTTCTATATTTAGAGAACCAATTCTTGTGAGGAGTCATATGGTATGATGCACTTGAGTCGACCAACCATACATCACAGTCTACAAATACACATGTAGACCATGATGTACTTGTAGATGCTAGGTAAATATCACCTCCTTTTCCTTTCTGCTGAGGTTTTCACCTCCATGGAAGAGGTGCCATCGCATCCTTTGTTTTTTCAACCTTCTTAGACTTGCAATCTTCTTATAATGCCCTATTTTACCACACTTCCCATTCCTCAAAGATTTTCTTGGAGGCTTAGATCTACCTATAGGTTTAGATCTCCATCCCCGGGCTTACTGTGGTTCCCCTGCCTTGGTACACCCTCTTACAAATAAAGCATCCGTGGTTGTGACCATCCATGCTTTTCATCTTCGAGATAACAAGGATGCAACTACATCCCTCATACTTCAATGTAGATTTCATGGTACTACCAATTGCTGTTCAGGACATCCCGTAAGAGTCCTGGCAAAGACCATAACAAAAGTAATTAATACACTTATCTCTTCTACAATCTTAATATTAACATATACTAGTTGACTTACCAGATTATTAAGGCATTTAGATGTTCTGCCACACAATCTCCATCTTCCATCCTAAGATGATACAACTTTTCTCAAGAAACACTTTGTTTACTAGGGACTTTGATTGGATGACAAAATTCCAACCATCCCATATATAGTTCCTAATGTAGATTCTCCCGAGACATTCAACAACACCGAATCTGCCAGGCAGAGTCGAATGGTACTCCTTGCTCTTCTGTCCAACTTGTCCCAATCTTCATTCGACATACCAGTAACTGGTGTACTAGTAGTTTGTGTACTGGTAGGTTGTGTACCACTATCCTATGTGCTTGTAGATGGTGTACTAGTAGGCTCTGTACCAGGATCCACAACAATCCATTGTTCTTTGTCTACAAGAAGGTCCTCCATCTTGAGCTTCCATAGCTCAAAGTTGTTTCCGTTGAAATTCTCTATCTTGATTCTAGATGAGCCCACCATTCCTCTTACTTTACTCGAATAGTCACTGCAAAAGCTCCCACTAAACCCAGGTTTATCACAGACCCAAGATAAACTTGATCTATCAAGACCGAGCCAAACCATCAGCAACAAAGGCATCGCTCTGAAGCCAAAAACATGCTCTGATACCACATGTAATTTTTAAACCTACGAAGTAAAGCAATGCATATAGATTCTTAAGCAGTACATAAATTAATCAAATGAATCATACACAGAGTACACATAGATTTTATACCGGAAACCCTCAATCGGGAAAACCTTTCTTATTTTCATTATATCGAATTTCACTATTCACCATACAATATATACAATGTTTTTAGGTATTCTGTAGATACCAAAACCATAATTCCTTAATCCGGGATTAATTTACAAATCCGCTAAAAATAGCAAAAAACCGCCCAAAAAAAAATATAACACACACAGTTGTTGTATCTGACGCACCCACACACACACACATGCAAAGAATATAACACATACCCAATAGTTTGGCATATAGTTGTTTCTCATTTAGTAGTTGTATCACTTTGTCAACATGTAACACATTATCCTCCCAAGACTTGCTATAGATTAGTATATCATCAAAAAATACTAACACAAATTTTCGAAGGAAGGGATTGAAAATGGAATTCATCAGCCCTTGGAATGTGGAAGGTGCATTTGTAAGGCCAAAAGGCATGAACAACAATTCATAATGGCCTTCATGAGTTCAAAATGTTGTTTTTGGGCTATCTTCTTCCTTCATTCTGATCTGATGTTACCCCGAACGAAAATCCAACTTTGAGAAATAGATTGCTCCATGTAGTTCATATAACAATTCATCAATGACAGGAATGGGAAACTTATCTTTAATAGTGACCTTATTGAGCTCTCTATAATTTGGACACATATGCCATGAGCCATCTTTCTTGAATACCATTACCACCGGTGCAGAGTAAGAACTTTGGCTAGGTCTAATAATACCAGACTCCAACATTTCTTCAACCATGTGCTCAATTTCACTCTTCTGGGCATAAGGGTATCTGTATGGCCTAATGTTAGGAGGAACACTCCCAGGAATTAGGTGAATATCATGATCATGATTTCGAGTGGGTGGAAGACCTTTGGGAATATCTTCAAATACTATGGAATGCTTCTCAATGATCCCTTCGAGATCTAGATGAATAGATGGCTTAGATGTTTGAACATCTAGTGAGCATAGTTGTGCAATAACACCTTGATGCCCCTTTTTCAATAATTTTGTCATGCCATTAGAGCTTATTACCTTAATGGGTTTCCTTGTGATACCTCTTAACTCAATTTATTTTCCTTCGAATGAAAATTTCATGAAAAGTTCTTAAAAATTAAAAGGCATTGTTCCTAATGATTGTAACCATTGGATTCCTATTACAACATCAACACCACCCATGGGTATAGAAATCATTGGAATGTTCATTACATATTCCCCAATAGTAAGATTGATCTTATTTTATTTTCCTAAGAAATTGATAGTTCCTCCATCTACAATCATTACTTGGAACTCTGGCGCTGGATATACAAAGCAATTGAGAGATTTGGATAATTTATAGTGAATGAAATTATGAGTACTACTAGAATCAATTAGGACTATTACATTTTTCTTTTTGATATATCCTTCGATCTTGAGGGTTTGAGGAGAGATAATTCAAGGCAATGCATTACACGATTGTTGGTCACTATAATTGCTTATTTAACTAAACAATCAAGTACTACATAAATTGTCAACCCAGGGAAGTCTGTTTATTTCAAAGGTAATCACGCACTATATATTCTCAATCTCAAAAGCAACCTAGAGTTGTAGTAAAAACATATTAACCACACTTTGCCTTGAACAAATTGAATTTCTAACTTGAATTACAAGAAAGCAATCTACCTATTGCAGAGTTCAATGTTTAAAGAAATAATTTTCCAAAGAATCCTGGATTACATTAAGAAAATAACAACCTGGAAAATAAATCTTTCAAGAAACTGCAAAAGGAAAGACCAACTATTCTATAACCAGAGAATAGGACCCTATTCCCAAAGAAGGAATCTTCAGCACCTGTTTCCGATCACCACACTTTTATGAACTCATTGCTAATTGAAATGATTGACACACATTTAAGACTAACTACCTCTTAACAGAGAACAAGACCCTATTCCCCAAGCAGGAATCTTCAGCACCTGTTTCTGATTATCACATTTTCATAAACTCATTACTAATTGAAATAATTGACATGCACTTAAGGCTAACTATTTCTAACAGAGAATAGGACCCTATTCCCCAAGCAGGAATCTTCAACACCTGTCCCCGATTATCAAGCTTTCATAAGTTCACCAAACAAGATTGCTAACTAGGATGATTAACAATTACCCAATCATGAATCATATGAAAACAATGTAACAATTAGTAAAGCAGAGTTTCAGCAAGACAAAGTTCAGTAAAGTAGTGCTTCAACAAAACAGAGTTCAATAAAGTAGTGTTTCAGCAAAACAAAATTTAATCAAGGCATGAAGATAAATAACACTAACACACTATAAAGCTAATGGGTGAATCTTGTGAAGAAGGTGGGCCCTCCCTTCTCACAAGATTCCCCTGAAACGAAAGGAACTAGAGGAAATGCTCAGAACAGTCTTTTATTCATCTTTCAACTGTATCATATTACAATCTGAAGTAAAGCACGTCCTTCTTTGTAAAATCCTTTCTTAGTTAAAATAGAAGGTCCTCTCTAATGATGATTTCCTCTTATTTAAAGAGGAGAATCCCCTCGATACAATTTGATCATCAAATTACATTTGCACATCTGAATCCTATTCTTAGTCAGATCCGATTTCTATACTAGAATAGGGTATCCT
>SNQJ01S0176263.1:639-19985 GCA_010110895.2 Picea sitchensis | reverse complement strand
TTTTTGGTTATGACTCTTTTTTGGGTTATGACTATCCTTCTTACAACTTACCTTTAACTTCTTCGTGATTGTATTTAACTCATTTGATTTAAGAATTTCCATCTTGTCAATTATATCTTAACCTCAACAGTATGTGCAGCAAACTGTACCATTGTTTCTTGATTTGCTGAAGTTTATTTAGCTCAGCTCTTTTCCTAATTTCATCTTCTTGTTTCTAATTTCATCTTCTCTGTATTATCTTCCTTGCTTCTCATTTTATCATGGTATTAGAGCTTAGGACGTAATTCCCTTCACAGTGTCGGGAGAGCAACCCCATCATAATAAGAACATCATAGAGCTTACATTGTCTCGCAGACGAGAGAACGTGATGCAAGATTCTTCACAAAGCTTGGAGAGCAGTTTGCAGTCCGAAGTACGCTCAAAATATCGTTGGAGACAACAACGCAAGGAAGCAGAGTTGCAGAAGGACGAAACACTTAAAGATTCACGAGCATTTAAAGAATTCGTGAAATTCTTTCTTAAGAAAAATGTTTGCAAAAGCAACAAAAGAGAAGCTTCTTCAGCCATAAGATTGGACGCAGGAACATATATGAGCCTTTAATTAATCTTAGAAACGACGATCCCACAGGTAAGGCGATTTTTTTTTTTCAGCTGTAAGATGTGAGCGAGAGAAAAATCAGTCGTTAGATCAAGAAAATATCAAGTCACGATCGTCAGATCTCATTGGAGAGAGATTGATGGTGGGGAGAAATTGTGGGGATCGGGAGCGAAATTAAATTTTCTGCAATTTGTGAGCCCACAATCACTCAGGATCGTTCATCTTGCTAGATCAACAGATCAACAACGGATATCGATCCCACTACGAACGAGCATCTTTGTATTGTGGGGATTGAAGAGGAAATTAAAGTTTGTGCAAGTTGTAAGCTCGTAATCACTCAGGATTGTTGATCTTGCTAGATCAACAGATCAACGGTGGATATCGATCTTGCTATAAACGAGCATCTTCACATTCTTTGGATCAGAGAGGAAATTATAGTTTGTGCAATCTGGGAGTCTGCAATCGCTTAGGATCATTGATCTTTCTAGATCAACAGATCAACTATGGATATTGATCCAACTACAATTGATCATCTTCGCTTTGTCGTTATCGTCAAGGAAATTAAAGAGTGAGTGAGATAACTCTCCCCAATCACTCAGGGTTGGTGATATTCAAGCAAGTGACATGCTTCAGGTGATCTCATACTATGGGAGGAAGAAAGAAGAAGTTTAGGAGTAAAGGACTCCTGAAGTTCCAAAGAGCTAGAGTATATCGAGATCATTGATCAAAGTGGACACATGGCAAGTGATCCTGCACTACGGCGATAATCACTTCAGAAGAAAGACAGATGCAAGAAGCCAAAACTCCTGAAGGCCCAAAACTCAGAGTTCATCTGGACCATCCATCAACAAGGACATGCAGTGCCATACCCCTCACTTCAGAGACTTAGACCTCCAGAAGGTTTCGCATAGCAATATCTACCTGAAGTTGCAAATTAAATCTGAGCCATTCAAAGTTGAGGACACACGTCGACATATTTGTCACTCTAGAAGGTTATCACTTCAGTGGTTTGTGGTGTTGTGAACCTTGAAACACCTGAAGCCTGAAGTTTCGAAGTAAATCTTGGTCGTCCAAGTCAAGAGGCCATGCAGAGGAATATCTCTCACTTTGGAGATATGACACTTCAGAGGATTGCGCAAGCAAGCACACGAAAAATCTCGAAGCTCAAACTCCTGAAGTACATATCGGTTGTCCAAGTCAAGAGGACATGTGGACACAGATCTCTCACTTCGAACAATCGATTATTCAGAGAAATTGAGACCTTGAACATCTGAATGCTCGAAGCTCGAAAACCCGAATCTCCTGGTTTCCATCCCCTAGTCACATGAGAAGCTAAACTTCAAATTTTTTTTGGCTCTCGAGTAAACTCATAAATCCCAATTCCGCCATTAGAGGGGCTACAGTTTCTAAAGAACAAAGTTGTTAGCTCTGACTCCATAGATATCGTGCTCGGATAGTCAAATCCATCCAGATTGAGTTAAAGGAGTTTACCCCATGTTTTTCAACCCAAAGTCACACAGAAGATTTCGCGAACCTGGTTTTATGTGCAAGAAACAACTAAGCATGCAAATCTCTAGCAATTTTTTTTCTGTTCAATTTTTTTACAATATGGTCACCTCTAGAAATTTAGGACCAACACAAGGACTGATTCTTCTTGGAAAGAACTATGAGTTTTGGTCTCTTAGAATGAGATCCTTCTTACAAGCACAAGAGTGTTGGGATCTAGTGGATATTGGCTACATGGAACCAGATCCAGTAGACCTTGCAGCCATGACCAATCAATAAAGAACTACTCACACAACACAAAGGAAGAGAGAGAATAAGGTGAAATTTTGGATTCAAAATTGAGTGGATGAATCGATTTTCTAAAAAAACACAGGCGTTGTTACTTTAAAACAAGGCTGGGACATCCCTAAATCAACTTACCAAGGAAATGACAGGGTCAAAATTGTCAAGATGCACACCTTGAGGACACATTTTGTGACTTCAAAAATGATAGAATCTGAAAACGTTCATCGGTTTATGACCAGATTAATGGGAATTGTAAATGAGATCATATTGACTAGTGAAGCCATCCCTGATCAACGAATTGTTGAGAAATTCCTTAGAATGCTACCAAAGAAATTCAAAATGATTGTTATAGCCATCCTTGAATCCAAGGATCTGTCAAATTTTTCAACAAATGAATTAATGGGCTCTCTATTGACACGTGATAGTAGACTACATCTAGAAGATGAGTCAATACCCAATTCCTTCAAGACTCAATTCTCCTTCAGCAGAGGGAGAGGCAAAGACAGAGGCAGAGGTCACCAAGGAAGAGGGAGCATTCCAAGTAACCGTCACTCAAGTGAAGGTCACAAACAACAAAACCAAAATCAAAATTTCCAAGGTCACAGACAATAGAACTAGAATCAAAATTTCCAAGGTCACAGACAACAAAACCATAATCAAAATTTTCAGCCTCAAAGAGGCAGAGGGATAAAATCAAATGAAAAATCAAACATACAATGCTATTACTGCAAAAAGTATGGGCATTGTGGATCTCAATTCTGGAAGAAGCAAGAAGATCATCTCTTAGGAAGAGAATATCTCTCAAATAATGAATGAGAAACCTCAAATGGTATGTTTCTCTCATGCCACAAGACTGAAAAACAACACAAAGATCTCTGGTTGTTGGACAATGGATGCAACAATCACATGACAGGTAACAAATATTTACTTTCATGCATTGATTCTTCAATTTCATCTAATATTACACTTGGAAATGATTCATTAGTCAAAGTTTAAGGAAAAGGAATTGTACCTATTCATACTAAACAAAATGTAAAGAAAGACATAAACAATGCCTATCATGTTCCAGATATGAAACATAATATGTTAAGTGTTGGACAACTAATTAAACATTTATATAAGGTACTTTTTGAAGGAGCATCATGTAGGATATATGATAAAGCCCCCAACAGAAAATTGATTTCTAAAATCCACATGACTAGGAATAGAATGTTTCCCCTAACCCTCAAAACTGAAAATTTGATCCAATCATATGCACAAAGTGCATCCACCACCAATGAAACTACGATTTGGAATACGGGATTTGGACATCTACCCTTTTAGAGTCTAAGCCTTCTATAGAATCACTCCATGGTCAAAGGACTACATGTCTTCAAAGAAAAAAATCCCCCATGTGAATCTTGCATCCCTGGAAAACATAAGAGAACGAGTTTTCCACAGTCCTCCATACAAGCCAAACAACACTTAGATTTGGTTCACACTGACCTATGTGGACCAATGCAAACAAATTCAATAGGTGGTAGCGTTTATTTTCTAATGTTTATTGATGACTTTAGAATGAAAATTTGGATCTATTTTATCAGACAAAAGTCTGAAACATTTGCAAAGTTCAAACAATTCAAAGTTGAAGATGAAAAACAAAGTGGAAAATATGTAAAAGTTCTCAGGTCATATGGAGGAGGAGAATACAACTCCTAAGAATTTGCAAATTTCTGCAAATCACAAGGCATCATTATATATACCCCACAACAAAATGGGGTGGCTAAAAGGAAAAATTAGACAAGAATTAACATGGAAAGAAGACTTCTCAAATAGAAATGTCTGTCAAATCTATTTTTGGATGAAGCAATAACATTCTTAGTTTATCTCCTTAATAGATCTCCAACCACTAGTCTCAAGATGAAGGTCCCTCAAGAAGCATGGAGTGGTACAAAGATAAATGTTTCTCATCTCAGGAGATTTGGATGCATTTCATTCACTCACATACCTTTCGAATTGAGGAATAAACTTGATGATAGAAGTGATAAATGCATGTTTGTTGGCTACAGTGAGACATCCAAAGCCTATAGACTCTACAATGCGATTTCAAAGAAACTAATTCTTAGTAGGGATGTCAAATTTGTTGAGAATCCATTGGACAGTCGAAATCCATTGTTGCCACTTCCTGAAAACATAGAGAATTCATAACAACAAACACATCAGGTTGTTCTTCCAAGATTGCAAGTACAAGGACAACCTGAAAGTCCTCATGACAAATCTACTTCAAGAAGAAATTCATCCTTTGAACTTCAAAATCAGAGAACTCATAAATTTAGAGAAATCCATTAGTAGTTGGATGTTATTCATCAATGCAATCTTTTTGCATTAATTTCATGTCAACCTACATGTTTTAAAGAGGCAGCTAAAAGCTACATTGGGTTCAATATATGAACCAAAAGATTGGATCCATTGAGAAGAACAAGACATGGGATCTTGTTGATCTTCCCAAACACAGGAAAAGTATTGGTGTCAAGTGGGTTTACCAAACTAAAGTCAATGAAATGTGTTAGATTGGAAGACATAAGGAAAGACTTGTTGCCAAAGGGTTCTCACAACAACTAGGTATTGATTATGGTAAAACGTTTTCTCCAGTAGCAAGGTTGGACACTGTAAGGACTCTCTTAGCCATAACAACTCAACACAAATGAAAATTATACCAGATGGATGCTAAGTCATCTTTATTGAATGGTATCTTAGAAGAGGAGGTCTATGTGGATCAACCACCTCGATTTGAAGTCAAAGAGTGTTACACCTCAAAATTACTCACTTCAATAGTGTCGCAAGTGTCATCATTACAAGTGTTGTAAGTGTCTCATATTGTCTGCAAGTGTCAAAAACATCATACATCCATATTGCCTATGTCATGCCTCTAATGACATCATAAGGACACTTAAGACACCTCAAAGACTAGTTTCTCAGAAGAGAGATCACTTGATAGGGAGTACAAGCCTTTTGCCACTGAAAGAGCCACTGAAAAATGGATTTTGGAGAGGAGCACTCCCCTACCCACTGTCAGGGAGTGCTAGTGCTCCCTGGGCCTCTTTGGGGGAGTGTTTGAGCACCCTGTGCACCCTTTTGGTGGAGCGCTACCCTTTTTTGAGTAAGTTTTGGGTTTGTTGAGACAAATCAGGGAAGAATCCCTCAATTTCTGAAGGTGGTTGGATTCGAATAGATGGTCAAGGCATGATCTTAGGGAATATCCTCAACTGAAGGAGAAGAATCCTCAACTTATCCCAAAGATCTCTCAATTGGTTGTGCCTCTCCAAGGTTATATAAGGAGGCCTCCTCATGGTGAAAGGGGGATGGAGATTGAGAATTACATCAAACTTATGATCTCATGAGTGAGATGTCATCAAAGAAATCAGTGGATATTACTTGAGAAAAGGGGTTGTACAAGGAGAAATTGAAGAAGCTATTGCACCTTCATTCAAAGGAATGTAAGTACTTTTACTTGTTCTCATTAATAATCAATGCTTGGCCTGTTTCTTTCAAAATGATGCTTGTTCCACATGTGTTTGTCTGCAGTAGATGGATCTATGTTTGAGCTAATCTCAGTAGAGTAGGAATTCTTTTGTATCTTTATTTGTTTTACAGGACCTATTAGGGAGCTCAGGATCGAAGCTCAGCCAGGACTTTGCAAGGAAAAACATTGCTAATAAGGTACATATCTTTCTCCTTCTCTTTAATTTATTAGCTTGATTATATTTAAAAGGAAGTCAATGTCCATGTTAAGCACTTTTTTGTCTTGGCCTTAAGAGTCTAGAGACCAAGAGGGAATCCACTCATCTGCCGGGGGATTCACCTACAACAACAATTAGCGACTCCACTGAGTGTATTTTTTGTTTTATGTGAGGTTTGCTTCTGTTTATTTAGTCCTAAAGTCTGATTGACATTTAGAAGTTTTACATCTCATTATCATTCACATATAAGCAAAAGGACATATTTTAGTGATTGGTTTGGATATTAGAAGGCATTTCTGAAATTTTTTAGCATTGCATTGGATTTGATTGATAAACAATTGTATGAGGACATTGCATATTTGTGTTTGATAGTGAAAACAACTTTTTCTCTTTCCCTTAAATAACCATTCATCGAAAGAAAAGATTGCTTACCATTTTCTTGTGCATTTTTGGGAATTGAGTCATCATACCATCAGTTTCATTTTCATACACCCTTTGAGTAAAGAATAGTTGAACAATGAACGCTAATTAAAAATTATCAAGAACATTTTGTTTTAGGATCTTCCACCAACATTACACTAGTATTAGCACTTTGGATTAGGCTGTGAGTACAACTCTTCAAATTTTTCAAAACGAACATTAGCATCCTGAGATAGGGAGAGTCAAATCCAATTGTCGTATAGGCTTTCTAGGATACCCCTCTCACATAGGGTTTACGCACGAGGTCACATTTAGGAGAATTATGGAGATTATCCCTCCGTGGTTCAACTGTTTGTAGTGGTCGGATCGTATATTGGGGGTCACTTTAGGGTATACCCACGATTAAGTGTGGGATCCTCTCGAGTTGATTTCAGACTTGTTATCTTGCCCATACGTTCGGGTTAGACTGTCAATTTTACCCTCCTAGGGGATGAATACAAGTTGGTGTCCTTAGCTACCATAATCTTTAGGTACTTACACAAGGTGACAGTCTAACAAGGTGAGTTTGACCAATGTTTGTCTCACTGTACCTGGAACAAACATTGGTCAAACTCACTCGGGCTCCTTGGAGAGTAAATCCAAAATTATTGCGTGGAAGCTTGCGCCAAGGTGAAAGTCCATTAAGTATGTCACTTTTGTAACTGTTCCACCATATCATAGACCCTTCTTGACTTGATCACGCAACGTTGGATTTCATCACCAACTAGTACGGTCATCGAGAGAATTTTTTTTTGCTTGGTTTTGATTCCTAGATTTTATTAGTGTATGTTGTTTCTTCTTATTAGTTGGCCCTAGATTTTTAGCATGTACTATTATTCTCCAAAATTGATCCTGTAGATGATAAAGGTATTCACCAATCATGTAGGATGAAAGGGATTCCTCCGTAAGGCTACCAACCCTTACCTCCTAACCCTCCAGAAGACAACTACCATGGAGAGGTAGAAAATCAATCTGACGCTGGGAGTGTTGTTACTCCTCCGTTAGATAACCCAGAAGGCACTTTCATTAAGGTTTATAATCCCACTCCTCGCACTACGTCTTTGTTGACAATTCCTCTCGAACCACTTTTGCTTCTTTTAGACTCTCTTGGGAACGTCATAGACGAAGAGGTCCCACAGTTACCTGTGAGAGATTTTACCGACACATACATGGTATCCACAGAACCAAGCTTTGGTGATGAGTATAGGACTTCTATTCATCATACCACTGCAGTAGATACAAATCCCACACCTGCTCATTTTGTATGGAGGACTTCATCAGGACACGATCTCTATGATCATTTTGAATCCTTTTGACAACCCTTTAATCCTCATGACCCTCCTGTTGAAAGTGGGCCATCTAGTCAAACTATGAATCACCCCATCGATCAAGTCATTAACCCTACTGTTGCATCAAAACAAGTCTATCCTAATTCTAGACTCATCACCTCTACTCATTCCCAAGGCACTTCGATCCCTACACCCACTTTTAGAAACTTTAACTCTACAACTCCACATGTTTTGCATGATCTTGCTCGGACATATTTTCACCCAAGAATGCAGACCCTTGCCAACCAAATACAACCGACTGAAGGGAAACCACCATCTAGTAGACCTATCCCTCTTGTAATACTACCATCCTATGGTGGTCCTACCCCTCCCGGGGGACAACACCCTTTTCATGTTCTTCCCAGAGGGAAACCTCCTTTTGTCAGTCATACCCCGGGCGTTAATCCAGTGCTGGCAGAGGGGAAACCTTTGTCTGTTGGAAACCCTTCACAATCCTGGGGAGTATCTTCCATAGGCACATTTACCCAACCTCATGTCAGGGAGCACTCATATCATAACCCACAAGGAGGAGTATCAAATCCTATTCCTTCTGGACCATCTTATGGACAACCTTATCCAAGCGTCCCAAACACCACCTGGAGTCCTCAAGGACAACAATCTCATCCTCCGCATGGGTCTAATGTGTATCCACCTCTGGGATATACTCCTTACCCTCCTCAAGGGAAAAATGTTTATACTCCTCATGCGCAAGAAAATCGCCCAGCTTATAATGCTGAGAACCCATCGGTTTATGCAAATGTTTTGCAGCCAACATCGAATCCTACTTATCCTGGTCAGCAACAACAGTATGTAGAAGGACCTACTGGTTATAATTATCCACCTAACCCAGTTTATGGTCTTACTGGTGTTCCTATGCCACACCAGTATCATTCGAAAATTAACCAACAACTACCTTTCCTTGCGATGCTGGATCTCTCGGACTTCTCTCAGTTAACCAATGATCCTATTTTTCAATCACCGGTTTGGCCAGTTATTCTAGCTAAACTTCCTTATGATATTCCGAAATTTGACGAAAAATCTGGAGAAGATCCAAATAACCATGTGATGACTTTCCATTTGTGTTGTTCATCAAACTCCCTCATGGATGATTCTATATGTTTGTGTCTTTTCCAACGAACACTTACTAGCTCTGCAGCAAGTGGTATATTGAACTACCACATGCTTATTTTCATGATTTTAACTCCCTTGCCATGTCTTTCCTCACACACTTTCAATTACCTATTTTCTACGATACGGGTACTGAATTCTTGACCTACCTTCGTCCAACTGACTCTGTGCATATCTTTGACCATATTCATGAGTGGAGATGACAATGAAGGATGATCAAGGTAATCATTCCTGACATATTATTGGCGGAATGGTTTACTAAATCACTTTTACCCCTGATCTTTCGTGATGTCGTTATGTATAGCGCAGTCACCGAGGAAGAAACCATTGCTTGGGATCAATATTTAGATTTGGTTTATTCCCAATCTGGTACTTTGCATGATTTTCTTCCAAATGTTGCTCGAGTTAATACCGATCCATCCAAGTTGTCATCCTCATCTCATGTGGACGGTGTTATCAGTTCTATCAAAACTCAATCTACACCACACTCTCCTCTACCTCCCACCAAAATCAGATCTCTGAGGCGAATGCAGTTCAATCTTCCCCTTCACAACAATCCGGAGGTAATAAGAAGACAAAAAATGAATCAAAAAATACTAATAACAATTAACAACCAAAAAATCAAGCTCAAACACCTGCTACTGAAAAGAAACCACAACAGAAAATGAAATTCCCATGTATCATTTGTGGTGACGATCACTACACTCGAGACTGTCCACATCGCAATGAAGTGGCCAAACTTTTCGAGGTAAATTCACAACCCGCTGTGATTACTCAACCTTTTCCACACCAGCAATCCATGGTTGCTCAAACCCCCTCCCCTGGGGGAAATTCTAGCCATCCTCATGATGAGGCCTTGATGAGTGCACCTATTTATATGTTTAATAATATTAATATGAACACTCACTCTAAGAAATACGACACACCAGGTAACCCTGACAAAGTAAAAATCACTAACGGTACCGGTACTTTACCGGATCCATCATTGTCCTTTGTTAGTCCTCCATCGGTTAATCCTTCATCTAGACCAATTCAGATTGAGAAACCTACGTTCAACTCTATCTTATGCCCTCCTAAGAGCACTATCCGTAAATCTACCTTTAATCCTAGTTCATGTACTTCCAAGAACTACAATATTGTTGAATATTTGGCTCAAGCATCGTGTATTATGTCTGCATTAGAAGTTCTACAGCACTGCCCCAATCAACATAGAACTCTCTTGGTCGCTATTGGCATTGTTGATCCTGAGTCGTCCAACCATATCATGTTTAACCTGGACAATTATACATCTCGACTCTCCCATCAACTTTCTTTCCAAGTTGATGTTGTTGTTCACAATCAACAAATCCATCGAACCATCTTGGATGAGGGAGCCTCTACTTGTGTCACGTCTTTAGAATGTTGGAAAAGTTTAAAATCACCTGCACTTAACAAATCCCAAATGATGTTACATGCATTTGATGGGCGAGGGTGTCAATGCTCCCCTCTATTACAACTTGTTACTTGGAAGAAGTTGGTTTTATGTTATGATTGTCGTTGCCTCATTGGTATTTCAATGTGTACAATTTCCTCATCAGGGAAAATTTGTCATTGTTGATCAATTTAATTTCTGCATGACCGATGCTCGCGCTTCCGCTACCAACAACATTCCTTTCTTGGGAGACCACAAAATCATGTATGAAAGTGTTGGTGTTGGCTTCCTGAAATATTCTAGCCTTATGGGTACCTTCCCTACACCACTTCCACCGACTACACATCATATTTCCATCGTCGATATGATTTAGACCACGACTTATCAATCTTTTGAATCATCTGACCCTTGGATTGTATCTACTCCGTTGGAATTCGATGCACTAGGTGACACCGTGCCACTTAGTCTAGCCGAAACATCATACGTTTCTATCCAATCTGCTTCTCCCTCTTCGGATGACCAACACTTATTGGCACCCGATAGATATTCGATGTCGTCATGGTTAAGTTCTTTTTCGTCCGCGATAAACTACACTTCCCCAATTTTTCCCTCGGATGAATCTATTATGGAAATGTTGAGCATTGACGAGCTACTTTAGGATGATAACCATCATCGATCCTCTTTTATTCCCCCTTGTGAAGAAATTCGGGCAGATATACACTCTATCTCCCCTCCTGATGTTGATTTTCCATCATCTCCCATGCCTTCAACTTTCAACGACTTGGATTTGGTAGTTGATATGGTGATCTCTTTGGTAGGGCTATTGGATCGTGATCTGCTTATCCCTGTAGTGACCCTGGACATGTGTTTCTTCCAAAGTGATTTTCTTCCATCCAGTGAAGATCTCTTAGAATCCATGATCGAGTTTTGTCCCTTGACGTGGTGTCCTTCTAGAGAATTATTCTCTTGGATACCATGATCAAGAAGAGTCCACAATCATAGTTTCTCTTCTCTGTAGCAAGCTCGTTAAAAAATGAAACAGAGGTCACGAACATAGTTTCTCTTATCTATGGCAAGCTTGTTAAAAAATGAAATAGAGGTTACGATCATAGTTTCTCTTCTCTGTGGTGAGCTCGTTAAAAAATGAAACATAAGCTTTGAGCATAGTTTTCCTCTCTGTAGCAAGCTCGTTAAAAAATGAAACATAAATTTGGGGATTGAACCTGAATCCCTAAGCATAGTTCTTTTTCTTTGTCAAGATTGTTAAAAAATGAAATAGTCACCTCTCTTGAACCTTTTATTAATCCACAATTATCCTTTTTCTCCATCTAGTAGAGAAATTGGTGACAGCCTCACAGTCGGTGAATGAATTGAAGCTTGGAGGGAATGTCTCCAGCTTTTGATTATCATTTTGGAGTTAATGTTGTGAGTGGGAAATCCCTCTACGGACTAGCACTTAGGGTTTAATTATGCATGAAGAAAAGACCTAAATATTTCTATTTTCTACTGTCGTCCCAGACCTAATCCCCATTATTCTTAAGCAAATACATAGTTAAGAAGATTAAGTGAGCATACCTTATTTTGGGCATTTGATATCGATCCTTCTTCACGCTTGATCATTCTTTGAATACAAATCTCCTCCCAAGGCTGACCTACATTCACACAAGACAAATAACAAACTCCACATGCATTTGATATATAGATTAATGAGTTAGAGATTCAATAAACAAGTATGCAATAAACCATGAAAACCTCATATGGTGGGACAGGAAAAATACTTCTTTATTATTAACTTCAAAAAATCAACTTACAATGATGAAGCCGGCCACTACTCGATGAACCTGGTCCTGGGATCTTCTTCAATTGTCCTCCAACTTCTTTGTTGTATCTTTCTCTTTACACAAGGATGGCTAAAGGGTTGGGACAAAGGGAATGTGCAATCGGGTATAGTTTTTTTACTATGATTCTCCTCTTCCAAATGGGACCCCTAACCCTTCTTTTATAGGCTAGAAGAAGCTAGGTATTTGATCGAACCCTCAGCCATGCATGGCCGAAAGGTTTAGTTAACTCACCCAAACCTATGTGTTCCATCGGAAACTTTCCTTTTTTCATGCTTTTGTAGGTACACGTGGGTTGTTTTGGGTCAGCTAGCATGTACACGCGTGCAGTAATGGAGCAGGGCGCATGGGACTTTATAAAAAAAGTTTTTAAGAAGAGTTGTTCAACAGTGCTTTGGAAAAGAAGGAATCTGAGATGGCCTGATGCCATATAAGAATGTCTAGTACAAATTAGGGTTATAACAGATGCCCCCTAATCTGTGAGGTCAGAAGAGCATCTGATGGCCGAAATACATTAACAATATTTACTGATGTGTTGAACAACTGAGCCTAGGGACTAGAAATCGGGAGGCACCATTTGCAAAAATAATAATTGTCTCACCGAGGCAGGCATACCTATTCTCAAGATAAAATAAAATCATGGGTACCAATCAAATACACTGTAGATCCATGGCATATAACCATATAAAGTGTAGACGCCGACAATACACAATGGAGCTACATCTCGAAATCAAAAAGATATACATGTAGAGTATCCATCTTCTTAGAAGATGATAAGGCATGATGGCTGGAGATGAGGTCTTCAGAGCTTGAGAAACAACTAAAAAATATTCAAAACTTGGGTAGGAGTGTAATATGAGTGTACGACTTCACTACCCAGAGTTGTTCGATGGCTCGTCGATCATGGACTAGAGAATCTTGATGATCAGACTGAAGGCTTCATTGATTTTGAAAAAAGACTTGATTGGACGTTCAGGATGGTCGGGTATGAGGGAAAGAGAGAAATTGCAGAGGGGCTGACTCAGGCTTGGTAAAAACTTCCCTTGGACAATAGCATGAAAAATGATGAGACTTAGGCAGCATGGCATTAACATAATTTTATGAGGCATGAGGCAATGCAAACTCTCCCTATGTTTAGAAGAATAACCAAACGGAGGAGGACACAACTGCATTTAGCGAAAACAACTTCCTAAGGTCATATTAAATCCTAGAATTTGACGAACAAATGGACAGATGTGCTTTATCCAAGGGCAACTCATTATGCTGCCAAAAAAGAAAATAATTTTCCCTTCCTCTTTTTGGGGTATATTTGATTTTTCTTTTGTCTTTTTCAATAATTTTGGAAAATGAATAAAAGAATGTTACGTTACAAGGGATGAACGAGTGTTGCAAACATAAAAGTTTAAGGCACAAGGACAAGACTGATGTTCAGAGAAATGACTCTCGGGAAAAATCCCTTAGGGGCCAAAGGTGTCAAGATGCAGAGGAAAAGTGCTACAAGGCTTGCCTATAAGGTATGCTTTAGATGGTTCAGTTGAGAGAAACATGGAGCCAGAATTAGACCAAAGATGCAAGTATGCAAACGCGGTTAACAAAACACACAATGGTAACGTCCTTCGATGTAAGTTTAATGATCCCAGAGAAGGTAAGCTCGGGTTTTTTTCATATTTAGAGAGTCTGAAAAAACGTAAAAGGAGACTCCTTTGGGGTACCTTTTTCGAAGGTAGTCTAGTCGACTCGAAAAAGGGGTAAACTGGCACCGACAAGACATCTATTCAAAACCATTTTAACGAGTGTGATAAGGACAAGATCAGTCGACCATTTTTTCATTTTTAAGGAGTCTGAAAGAAGATTAACTATGTACTCCATCAGGAATGTTCTTCTGGACCAGTTTAACGAGTGTGAAAGAATAAGGTCACTCGACGATCTTTTGAATTTTAGGGAGTCTAAAAAGAGCTTAACTATGGACTCCGTGGGGGTTCCTTTTTCGTAAATTTAGTCCCTCAGGCCTGAAAAAGGGTTAAAATGATACCTAAGAGTACTCTTCTAGAGAACTGAAGTTCCTTAGAGTACGCCTTTTCTCGTATAGTTGACCCTCCATATCGGAAAAGGGGTAAACTACCGTCAGACAGACATGACTTCCAATTTTAGTTTAAGGAGTGTGAAAGGCCACAAGATCGCTCGACAATATTTTCATGTTTAGAGGGTCTGAAAAGGGATTAAAAGAAGACTCGTTATGTCTTTTGGGAGTCTTGAGGGTGAGTTCAAGAGTGAAAAGGAATCATGCAAAGGAGGCTCAAACTCATAATTAGGAAAAACAACAAGGACTCCCGAGCCTACAGTGATTAGAGACAGCATGGGAACCATAATTATGCAACTAGGATCTACCTAGTGCATCCTTGTTCCGATAAGCTCTACCACCAACTCGCGACACTTCTAAAGCAACAATGATGGTTTCATGTCGCAACATGATTGGATCGATCCTATCGCAGAGGGATAAGGACAAGGATATACAAAAGTCAGGGTAGAAACCTAACCTATATGCTCAAGTTGATCATCTGATATTTTTCCACGGACCGTCAAAAGTTACCCAAAAATCCAAAAAAAATGTTCTGATACCCGATCATATCCTTCCAATGAAACTCTTGAATCACTCTAAATGGTTTTTGGTTTAAATAAAATGATAAGGGGGGCCCAAAAACTGACAAAAAGAGGCTAAAAAGTCTATAAATAGAAGTTAGCAGCTCATTATCACCATTGTTGATTTGGAAATTGACTTTGTAGAAAAAAAAACCATTTGATAAAAGTGGTGATTCTAGGAGCTACAGTGGATAAAACGACCATCTGTCTAGACCAAGTATGTATAAAATCTCTCCTCTTGCAATTTAAATCTTTATTTTTTCTTTGGGTTCCAAGTTTTGGGGGGGCATCGACCTTCAAAAGGTCGGCCCTAGGTCCACGTGGGTTGTATTGGGAAAAGATGCATGTACATTTGGGTAGAGTAAAAATTGCATGCGTGTACACGTGACTGTCAGCATTACAGCCCGCGTGGACCCCTTTATTGAATGAAAAAATTTAAAAAACAAGGGTTAACCATCCTAAACTTTGGTGTTTTGCAGGATGTATGTTCACTGGAGAGAAAGAGAGAACGAGGAGGTTAGTGAGTTGGTCGGGGAAGACCCCAATGCTATGGCTGGATTGATACAATGTGGGTTTCTCAAGTTCTTATTATGTCCTTTTATGCAGGCACAACCTAGGCTATTGAATGCCTTGGTTTATTATTGGCATCCAGATGCAGAGGCCTTTATGTTAGAGGGGCAGTCATTGGTGCCCATGATAGAGGACATATATTTTTTGATTGGCCTCTCCAGGAGAGGAGAACCAGTCAACTTTCGGAAATTTCCTTTGGGGCCGCATAACATAGAGGAATTGATAGGACTTTACTGTGAGGTTGGTACAAACCGATCTAGCTCATAGGTTCCCATAAGAAAGATTACTGAATTATTGTTGCAGGTGATTGTGTTGCTTATTGGGCGGATCATTGGCTCTGTGTCTCTACATCAAGCATCCAGTCCATAGATGAACTGTGTAGTCCAGTGCTTAAATGCACAAATATTTGACTGGAGCACAACATTGCTAGATTGTATGAAGAGTCAGTTGATAGATTGATGGTCGCAAATGCAAAGGAACTTTGGGTTCAGGACCATTATATTCTCTTTCTTCTTTGAAAGATTTTTGAGCTTCAATCCTTGAATAGTGGTATGAGGACATCAGGCCTTTCTTCCTACAATTTGTAGATGGGCAGTGTTACTGCTACGACAAGGTGGTGGAAGGACCAATGAGTCCTTTGATGATGATTTCTTCGCTTGGTTGTTGAGACAGATCCCAATCATAGAGGATTACCCTTATGCTGGGATTGATTTCTCAAGAGATCCTGATATACCAGTACCTCTTGGTGAGGAGCGAGGAGAGATGGTTAAGTTGACATCATTTATTTGTTGGTTTTTTTTTGTGAAACATATGTAATTTTTATGTTGTTTTTGTTATATTTCATTTTTTTTTATATACTAGAGTATTTGATGGATATGTGTTTGTTGTGCACAGATGCGGGACCAGTGCGACTTGCGGACTATGCAAGGAACAAGCATCGTCCTCATCCAGGGGCCACACTTGCCGCCGCAAGGGGACCACCAACAGTAGAGGAGCTTCCAGTTGGGGAGGATGAGAGGGTGTTGAGATGAGTCGAGCAAAACTTTACTTCACTCACTTGCACGGTCCCTATGGTAGAGATTGAGGATCTGCCACCATCCATGTAGCCTCATGTACTGGGGGCACCACTGACATGGGTTCGATTGTTTCAGCGTTTGGAAAATGTTGTTGATCAGTACAACAGGGTCCACAGGCCCTGACCTTAGTTAGACTTTTCACGTGCCGACATCACTACCTGTATATATTTTTTGAGGGAATAAGCCCCATGACTTGTTATTGGTCATATTTTTGAGGTGCTTGCGTCCACCTATGTACTCTGGTGACTATGATATTATGTATGGGTTTTTATGTCGTACGGATAATTTTTGCCTTTAAAAATGTATTTACATATTGATGTGTATGTCCTTTCATATGTGTGCGAGATGCCAATCTAAAATTTGATTAGCTAGAGTATCTATAATTTGGTTTAAAATCCTAGGAACATGAAAATATGTAATATAATCAAAGCTTCGTTCTAAGAGACGTACCCTAAGGAATCGTCAGTGTAAAGTCGGATCATGAACATGGTAGATGTTATTTAACTTAGACACAACCAGTTGAGTGTTGAGATAGACCCGGAGATGAGAGATACCAAATGACAAGGTGACACGAAGCAGCACAATAACTACACTATACTCGATGACATTGTTTGTGGTGTCATCTAAGCATATACTTCCAAAAGATAATAACTAGCCTCGAGGTGTAAAAATTACCCAAGCTGTGGAGGCAAGCCTCCGAGTGTACCGACTAGCACCGTTTGTGTACCCAATGAACACCTCGGATTCACTTGACATCTGCCACAGTGACGAAAGATAACATAAAAAATGACACATCCATAATACTAAAATAAGGTAGAATGTAATAGTACAAAGACTATACATATGTTACAAAAAGTTACCCATGGTGACCTGCCTATGAGTAATACTTCTTGAGGTAGAGTCCATTTCTAGGCTCTGCCAAAGCATTCCCTTCAAAGTCAACCAGACGATAAGTGCCCTTTTTTAGAACCTCTTTTATGATGAGGGGTCCAAACCACATGGGTTTGAATTTTCCTGCCCCCAAGGGGTCCTTATCTTGGTCATAGACCAGGACAAGGTCGCCTTCAGTGAAAATTGGAGGATGAACGGACCTATCATACTGAAACTTAACTTTATGTTTGTGACCCTCGTTGGCCAGGGCCACATCACAACGCTTCTCATTGAGCCGCTCAAGGTATAATAACCGTTCTTCAAGTGGAGAAGTGTCTGGAAATAATTGTACTTCCAACTTTAGGGACGAGATCTAACATTCGATAGGCAAGACTGCTTCCATCCCGTAAATGAGTTGAAAAGGTGAGAAACTGGTTGTAGTCTTAACAAATGTTCAGTAAGCCCATAATTCCAAGTATAACATCAAATGCCAATTTGACTTGGCTGAGTTGATCGTTCATTGTAGGATAGTCTTAAGAGATTTATTTACAGCTTCCACCTGATCATTTGCTTGGGGTAGTAAGGTGATGAATTTTCTTGCCGTAACCCAATATTTGATGTTAACTTGGTCATCATATGGTTCTAAAAGTGACTGCCATGGTCAGTGACAATCTCCCTCGGGACGTCGAACCTTACTATTATCTGGTTGAATAAAAAAAGAGCTACAGTCTCTCCAATATCTTTAAACGTTGGCATAACTTCGACCCACTTCATTAAGTAGTCTATGGCGACAATGATATAACAGTACCCCCTTGCTGAAGGAGGGTTGCATGTAGTGTAATCAATCCCCCACTTGGTGAAGAGACCAACTGTGATGATAGGAAACATGGGAGCGGGATGTTCCCTCATCTTCTGAGAGAAGATCTGGCACGGGTGGCACTTCTTGATCGATTATATACAATATCTGATTAGTGTCGGCCAAAAGTAACCTGCTCGTAGAATAATTTGGGTTGTTGCCAACCCAGAAAAATGACCACCACACGCTTCGGTATGGAAATCGTTAAGCAAGATAATTGTTTCTTCGTGAGTGAGACATCGGCACAGGATGCAGTCTACACCTCTCTGATACAAAGTATCATCGAGTATGAGATAATTCTTAGACTAATGGCATATACGTCGATGCTCATCACGAGAAGAAGAGGTGGGGAATTTAAAAGTTTGGAGATAGATAAGTATATCTCCATACCAGGGATCAGAAGATGTGATTAAAAAAATATCTCCTCTGATAGGTGACTCTTCGGGCACAACATCACCTGACTCAATCAGAAGTTCCGAAACAAGTTCTGCAAAGACCAATGACTTTTTAGATTTTGCTGAAATGAAATCTAAGTCAAACTCCTGGAGGACGACTATCCATCTACTGATCTTTCTGCCTATTACCCATCATGTCAACATGTACTGGAATGGATTTAGGACATCAATGACAGTTGTCTTATGAAACAGAACATAATGACGGAACCATTGAACAACATGAACTACTGCAAACAAAAGTTTTTCGATATGAGAATAATTGAGTTCTAGTCCTACGAGGCCTCGACTTAGGTAATAAATCACATATTCTGAGAACAAGTCATCCTCTTGAACTAATACTATGTCGATGGTTGACTCTGCTGCAACCACATATAATAAGAAATCTTTGTTATAGTTGGGTGGCCGAAGTAGAGGGGCAGTCATGAGTGTTGGTTGTGGAGCCTGATTATCTTCCTGATTCAGAGGTCCTTGCTTTTAGCTGTGTTTATACCCCATGAAGTGTTTACACCCCATAAGTATGTACACTCTTCCACGTGGGGGAGTGCAGAGGAGGGGTACCCCCTCTGCGGGGTCCGGGGAGCCTATCCCCCCGGCTGGGGGGTCTGGG
>SNQJ01S0176262.1:0-19985 GCA_010110895.2 Picea sitchensis | reverse complement strand
AGATCCAATCTTTCTTCTAGTGCTGGTATCTTAGGGTTGAATCTCATAGGAAGGGATCTTAGTGTCTTTTGAATAATTACAGATTCTTCAATTTCTTCTCCCAATCCTAGGATTTCATTCACTGTTTCATCGACTCATAAGAAGTAGGCTACGATATCTTCATCTTCCTTCATTTTTAGTTGTTTGAAATGACCTCTGTAAGTCTGAAGCTTTGCTTCTTTGACTTTTTTATCTCCTTCATAAACATTTTGAAGCTTGTCCCAAATATCTTTAGCGGATTTATAGTGTACTACTTTGGTGAATACCATATCACTGAGACCATTCAAAAGTGCATTTGTGGCTTTGGAATTATTCTCAGCGAGTTTTACTGCTTTGTCATTTGTTGGTGGAACTATTGGTGATGTGTATCCATCTACAATTGATTGTCAAAATTGAAATCCCTGTGCCTGTTTATATGTCCTCATCCTTATGCTCCAAAAATCATACTTTTGTGCATCAAACTACAATATTCCATTTTTATATGAGTTGATACTCTCCATGATCTACCTTTCAGTGGTTAAACTGATTTCTGAAGGAACCTACTCTGATACCAATTGTTGGATTACTAAGAGGGAGGGTGAATCAGTAATAGTGCAATTATAATATTTTTTATCCAAAATGATCCAAGTGTTATATCGAAGTAGTATTATTATCCAATAATGAACAATAAAAAAAGAACATTCACACACATACACAGTACACCAGTGTTTTACGTGGAAACCCAAATCAGGAGAAAACCACAGAATGTTTTTTCTTATATGTATTGAAGAATTACATTCATTGGAAGCACCAAATTCCTTTGTTTTCTAGATGCAACTAGAAGGAGGCTCCAACCCTCTAGATTCTCAGGCTACAACCTGAGGGAAGCTCCCACTCCCCAATTCTCTAGCTACAACTAGAAGGAGACAACAAACCCCTATGTTCTTTGGCTACAACCGAAAGGTGGCTACAACCACATGTCTTTGCACCGTCCTGCCACCCTGAAGTAGAAGTAGAATGTTGGAACCACTGTCACACTATCACTGTGATATTTACCACTGTAAACATGTACCAATAAATCTTAAGCATGCATCAACCATGCATCAACTTGTACCTCAACTTGTAATCAACCTGTACCATAAACAAGTGCATCAACCATGCACCAACCTGTACCAAACAAACTGTAATCAACCTGTACCATAAACAAGTGCATCCAACCACGTACCAAGTATGTACCAATCATGTGTCAAATACTCATCAATATGTACCAACATCATCAACTATACACCTCATGTATGTGCCAAGTCATCAGCTACTTGTCTTAACCATGTACTCAACATATACCTCAACCAAAAGCCCTCATCAATTTCATCATCCAAATATGATTTGTAGCTCTGTAATAGACCTGGTGTATATGGTCACATTCCTGCAAACCTTCCTTAACTTTAACAACAATAGACTAGCATTTTCATCAAACTTTTCTTTAGTCTCACATGCCTACTTTTCGATTAGTCAACAACCCTAACTTAAAGTAATCATAACTTTGTACTTATAATGTATAAAGCTCTGAAACTGAAAAAAAATGTTCTTTATTGTGTTTTATGCAATTCCTCCAAGTGTCACTACTTGGAACATCTCAAAAAATGAGTTATAGAAAAAATGGCATACCTTGCTGAATTCTGGCTTATTCTACAGAGTGACTTTGTAGAGAGTGACCCGCATGAAATATTTTTTGAAATGATATGAAAATATTACACATCATACTACATACTATACCCTAACCAACACATTTTGTCTCACTGAATTTGGATCTGTTATGAACAAGTTATGACGGTTTACCCGAAAAATCTATTTTTGACTAGTTTCAAGACTACACACAAATCCTATTTTCCACGGTGTGTAACTCCCAAAATACAATGGCACACAAGAGTAATTGTTTACCAAAGATACTTGGATATGTTTTCTCAATGGAATAACAATTTCAAAGTGTGAATCATTATAGAAAAAAAGTTATAGTGAAAATGGTGAGATGACCTGTAAATAACATACCATAGAAAATACCATCAAAATAATTTATCCTTCCTTCCATTTCGGCCTTCTTTTCTTCATATTCCCTTAGAATTTCGGCTTAGATATCCTTGGTTACCTCAAACACATATAGATATTCAATATCCTCAAGTGTATCTTAAATGAGAGAGCCTTGCCTCTTATTTATACTCTCCAAGTAGCTTCCTTAAATACATCTTCTAGGTCACTTGGCCCCACTTTCCTTATTTTAGGGTTAACTCACTTCTAATTTCTCCATTAAATTTATTATTGAAATAATTTATTTTGTATTCACTTTGAATTATAATACATTCATTACTTCACTTTATTATTTAGCTTTTAAAATCTCTTAAACCACTTTGACTACTTTGACCTTTTGGGGCTTCTAGATGACATATGAGGGTCCTCCAACTTCGTAGGGACAGAACTTTAAAACCGTGAGGAGTTATGTGATGTTGCACATACCACTAGAAATGGAATGAAAAGTACTATCCATATAGAATAATATTATCTTAAAATATATCATAACTCATACTGTTACCCATCAAACAAACTTGGGTCCATTACCCAAACGTGGGGTCTCCAACTTCTCATTGCCATAACTCTCTAACCGTGAGGAGTTATGAGACATTCCACATACCAATAGAAATGGCATGACAAGAAATATCCATATATGATAGTTTCCCTGACAAGTTCATTTTCCTTCATCTCGTTATTCCACAATTAATCATGGGTTCTCTTCATAAAGTCTTCCGTGAGGGCTTTCACCATTAGAGGACCACTTTGGAGTTAATTCATATTTACTTCTTATCAACCATGAAAAAATGTGAGTCATATTTACATCAAAACAATCATGTGTCCATTCATAGCAAACCTTTCATTGCTCTGAGCTTTCTTCAAGGGTTGACATCAATGACAATAATCATAAATCGAACCCTAGCCTTAATGGTACCAAATGGTTAGTCTAGACCTCGACGTTTCCACGGAAGGACACTTTCGGATGCATCCCGTGCAACAATCTTCTCATTCTCAAGACTTGTTATTATCCTTGGGCGTTGGACCCCTCTGCTGTGGGTGCTATAGGAGGTGCCATGCTTCCTCTCTTGTCACCACGTCGTGAACCTCTACAACCTCTACGAAGTTCTCTAACCATGATTACCGCAAGGATAGCTTAATAATTCAATCAACATTGAACATTATTCAAGGGATTAATTCAGTGGAAGGCGTGGCTATCCACATTCATAGGGTTTAACTGATACCATATGCAGCTTAGCCCGCTATTGCAACCTGATAGATAAAAATATTTTTTGTTACTAAAATAAATTTCCCCCCTCTAATGTGATAGAAATTAAATCATCACCATAACAGAAATTTCATCGAACCAACATCCCATTACTAAAAGAAAATATAATGACATATTAGCAATCAATCACGACCCAAGGTTGACGCATCATTACCATAAATATGATCTACATGTCGACGTATTAACACAATTAAAAAACAACACATAAGCACTGCATTCACATCTTTAATAATGACGCATAGATTGTACAAGTTGTACATTGTCTCGCACGTCATCACATATCGATCAACCAAAACAACCACAACAAGGATCAGCCATAACATGGAAATTTAAAGGAACTATGTGCCCCAACAACGATAAGAAAGGGAATTAGGGTTCCTTCGATCAATCATCCATCGAATAAGTTCCCAAGGCGCATGAGAAATAATGACTAATCTGATAAATTGTGGGACAAAAGAGAAATGCGAGAGAGAGAGAAGAGAATAGGAAACGGTATATTGGGAAATGTATGAAGAAATCTGAGAAAGTCTGAGCGTAGAACAATTGCCACAATGCAAGAAGGTTGAGCTAAATAGACTCAACAAAGAGACAAAAGAATAGAAATACAATGTCGATGCAATTTGGCGATTAATACCCGATCAGACTGTTGAGGGTGCAATATATTTAACACTACCTCTTAGACTCCATGATTACAATCATCAGCCTTGACTATGCCTAAGTGTTGTCTCGAAAATCAAAAGCCCGACTTTCTAGTGGCTTGGGTAGAATATACGACAAAGTGATCCTGAGAACCACAAAATTGTGAGTGCAATATCCCCATTATTGACTAACTCACGTATGAAAATGGCAAGTGTCAGTAGTATTTTATTTTCTTGTGAGACACATGGTTTTTGGATAAAGCAATTACTAAAGTATTGTCAAAGAAGATAGGAGTTGGATCCTTCTCTATTTGTGACATGTCTTTCAATAATCTTCTCATCCACATAGCCTGACATGAAGGTACGAATTAGCGGCTACGCTTCTCTGCCTCTGCCGAGAAGATATTGATACTATTAGGCGCTTCTTGATGCCTTGAAATCGGGTTAGAGTGCCAGTTGAAAACATATCCTGATGTGCTTTTCCGGTCATCTAGGCTTCCCGTAAATTCACTGTCAGTGTAACCATAAAGTTGATTACAATCGGTGTAATTGTACCATAATCCAAAATGTAGTGTTCCTGATACATATCTCAAAGTGTTTGCCATTTTCGATTGAATCCTTGGGTGATTCCATAGATGGAAATGAGGCTAAAATTTGCATGCATGATGTCAGGCCTAGTTGTTGTAAAATAAAACTAACCGCCTACTAAACTTTTGTATAAAGTCGAGTCAATCTTAGGACCTTCATCTTTCTTGCTCAACTTTGTGCCCTAAAGGTATGAGGGGGTTTCTGCGGGATTGCATCCTTCCATGCAAAACGTTTGATGATAATACTGCGACGTAAGCACTATTTGACAGGACAAAAGTGCCTTTAGTGATTGATGAACCTCAATGCCTAAAAAATTTTCATGATGCCAAGATCTGTCAACTCAAGCTTCGGATTACATGGCATGTTTGAAATCTGTAGCTCGTTTCACATTAGCAAATCATGTCTCCAACATATAAACATACAATTAGTATTTGACCGTGCTGATTTGTTTTGGTATAAAGTGTTGGTTCATTTTGACTTGTGAACCACTTTTGATCGGTAAGTGTCAATTCTTGTATAGCTCTTGGAGCTTTCTTTAATACATACAAGGAAGCTTTCTGACCCGATACACTTTGGTGATTAGCTCTTGGACTTCAAATCCGGTGGTTGATTGACGTAAACTTCTTCTTCATAAAAAACCATTTAGGAATGCTGACTTGACATCCATTTGGTATACTTTCCATTTTTATTGTGCTGCTATGGCCAATAAAATCCTTACAGTGTCTAATCTTACTCTCTTGGAACCAAAGTTTCACCATAATAATGAATACACGGTTGTTGTGAAAGTCCTTGGGCAACAAGTCTTGCCTTGTTTTTTCAATCTGCCCTTTTTCAGCGAGTTTAGTTTTGTAAACCCACTTGACGCAATACTTTCTTGTGTGTAAATCAACAAGATCCCATGTCTGTTCTTCTCAATGGAGTCAATTTCTTGGTTCATGGATTGAACCCAATGTGGCTCTCCTTAACTATCTTTAAAAGATGTGGATTGACATGACATTAAAGCAAAAAGATTATGTTATTGAAAGTCATCCAACTGCTAATGAATTTCTCAAACAGAGTTCTCACGATTCTGCCGGTTAGAGAATGATTCTCTAGCGGGAAGTTAGGACTATCCTATGAGTTATCTGCAGTTTGTCCTTGGACTGTAGTCTTGAAGATAAGTTTGAGGTACTTCTTTGTCCCAATTTCTGTGTTCGGGCTTGGCGACAATGGATTTATTTGTCCACTTGTGATTTTAGAATCATTCGAGTGGTTTTCCAAAATTGTACATCTCTTTAGGAATTAATTTCTTGGTGATTGGATTGTAAGGCTTGTAAGCTTTAGATGTTTCAGCGTAATCAATGAAAAGATACATTTTTCACTTACGTCATCAAGCTTCTTCCTTAATTGAGAAGGTACGTGTGCATATACTGTACATTCAAATGTCCTTAGTTGAGCTACATTGAGCTTTGTCCACTCCATGCTTCTTGGGGAACTTTCATCCTTAGACTTGTGGTTGGAGATCTATCCAAGATAAATTGAGTATGCTACTACTTCAGCCCAAAAGTATTTGATGTTTTCTTTAAGAAGTGTTCTTACCATATTCATGATGGTCTAATTTTCTTTCGACCACTCCATTCTAACATGGAGTATACCTTGTTGTTGCTTGCATGATGATGCCTTGGATTTTACGAAGTTGCAAACTCTCTAGAGTTGTATTCTCCTATTCCATCTGACCTGAGTACTTTGGGGAATTTTCCACTCTGTTTTTCAGCTTCTTGCTTTGAATTCTTTGAATTTTGTAAAATGTTTGGAGACTTGTATAGAAAGAAAATGGAATCCATATTTTCTCTTGAAATCATCAATAAGCGATTAGAAAGTAAAACTACCACCTATTGACTCTGTTTGCATTGGTCCACATAGATTGAGTGTGAACTAGTTCAAGATGTTGTTTGGCCCAGATTGGAGAAGATTGCGGAAAACTATTTATCTTATGTTTTCAAGTATGCAAGACTCACATGGGGGAATTTTCTCTTTAAAATAGGTAGACCTTTGATCGTAGTTTTGAAGAAGACTTAGACTCTGAAGGGGTATATGTACAAATATTGTATGCCAAATCATTGATTCATTCATGGTTGATACACTCTATGCATAAGGTTGACTCAAATTTACAGTTCTAAGGGTAAGGGGAAACATCCCTGTTGGAGTCATAAAGTTTGAAGTGAATTTTCTTTTGGGTTTTCTATCATAGATTTTACAAGATGCTCCCTCAAAATTTTATATCATTTTCAATACAGGTTGTCCTTACTTAACAAGTTATGTTTCAAGTGTGGAACATGATGGGCAGTAGATATGTCTTTCTTTACATTAAGTTTAGTAAGAATAGGAGCAGTTCCTCTTCATGAACTTTGACTAAATAGTCATTTGCAAGGGTAATATCGGATAAAGTGAAGAATCAATCTTTGGAAAGTAGTTCTCACCATTTTGTCATGTGATTGTTGCATCAGCTATCCAGCAACCAGAGATCTTAAGGTTGTTGTTCAGTTTTGTGGCATGAGAGAAACATACCTCGAAGTTTCTCCCATTAGCGATTTGACACATGATATACCACTCGAGAGTTGATCTTCACACTTCTTCTGCATTCGGATCCATAGTGCCCATGCTTTGCAATAAAACATTGAATGTTGGATTTGTCATTAGACCTTCTCCCAGCCTCTTTGAGATAGAAATTCGATTTATATTATTTGTTTATTTCTTTGACCTTGGAAATTCCGATTTGGATATTGTTGTCTGTTCCCTCCCCTGGTATGAGGGTTACACGGTTGTTCCTCTTCCTCTTCTTCCTCGCCTTTCCTCTTCTGAATGAGAACTGGGTTTGGAAGGCATTGGAGATTGACTCATCGTAGAGATGTAGTCTTGTCTCATGTGTCTGAGAGAACCAATTAGTTCATCACATTGAGAATCTTAATGAATCCTTGGATTCAAGGATGGTACATTACAACCATTTCAAATTTCTTGGGTAGACTCTGAGAATTTTCTCAACTATTCTTTGATCAGTGATGGTTTCACAAATCAATCTGATATGGTTTATTATTCCCATGACTCTGGTCATGTACTGATCCAGTGTTTAGGACTTCTGTCATCACGGCGAGTCTCGAAGTGTGTCCTCAAGGTTTGCAGCTTGATTGTTTTGACCGTGTCATTTCCTTAGTAGGAGGATTTAAGGATATCGGGCACGTTGGAAGTGCCAGCGCTGTGATTTCGAAGAAAAATGAATCATCTCTAATTTTGAATCAATTTCGCTTTGTTTTCTTTGGTCCCAGAGTTGCCTGAGCAATTCTGTGCGCATTTGTCATGGCAGTGAGGGTGTTTGAGTCACGGTTCCCACATGCTCCAGAGATCCCGCTACAGTTCTAACACTCTTGTTCATTACAGAGCGACCTCGATACGTGAGACCAGAATTAGTAATTCTTTCCCAAAAGAATGGGACCACGAGTTGGTGCTGAATTGCTGGAAGCGGCCATATAAAGAAATTTCACCGAGAAAAATAGAGAAAATTTGTATTTACCTCCCTTGCGTCCGGCTTGTCGATTTGTCGATGGTCGATGGGATCTTATCGGGCTTAAATTGGCCCTTGGTCTCCTTGAAAATGTGACCACATGCGCACGCTTGTGATAAAAGCACTTCTGAGGCTTTCCCATTTTACCTTTCAAAATGCAGCGAAAAATTTGCCTTTGGACTTTTCAACGGTCTAGATCTTGTGTGATTTGACGGTCCGGATCTTATCGGGATTTTGTAGTCGGGACTTTGAATTACGATGTCGAGGTTTTTCTTACTCTTGATTCCCCGATCTCTCCAATTTTTCGATGGCTGTCCCTGCTCGGGACTTTTCGATGTATCGATCTAGAACGCAGCGTCCTCAAGCCCGATGAATGATCGTGATCCCTTCTGCGATTTCACGATATGGTATGTCCCGAGCCTCACCTTGTCTCTAGGATCCATGAAAATCTTCGTCGCGTCGATTGACTAGTTTATTAGATGACGTCAGGCCCCGATGGAGTTTACCTCTGTCGAGTCGAGGTTTGGGTTTTGAAGTACTTGTGTTCTTGTCCTCCAAGATTCTACGATTTATTGAATCCTGATATGTTGATGGTGCTTTCCTCTTCGGGATTTTTTTGAGTCGCCGGATTTGCGCCATGCGTCTAGGATAGATGGACGGTCTTGATGTGTCCTCGGGATATCGCGACTTGCGATGCTCGGAATTGACACAATGGTAATGCATCGCTTGAAACTCGAATCGCAGATGTTGGCGGTGCCCTCGATTAATACGCCATGTGTCCGGGGATATGGGCGGTAGATCAATCTGTTCGAGGATTTCAGCATTATCGCGATTTCGCGAATTATGATGTCAAATTTCTTTGACAACGCAACGAATGCGATATGCCGGCCAGAGGCATCCCGATGTTAATGCGATTAATACGGACAATGGGCCGAGTGAAATCGTATCGCTATATCGCGTATCGCCATTTCGCGAGTTAATGATAATGTCGAGTTTCTTTGACACCTGAAACCCGAATGTTGATTTGATGATTCGTTGATCTAATGCCACCTATCCTCGAGATGGGCCGGCTCAGGAAGCTTCGGGATGCTCGCGATATCGGCGTATCAATTTGTGGAGGCGGTTTCCTTTGCTTGTCCAACTCGTGATTTTGCGATTGAATAGGATCTTGCCACATGTCTCTTGATGTACGGTCAAGATGACATCGAGATTTCACAAGTCAAAAAACCTCAGGGGCGACTCCAAACAACTAATCGTCGTGCAACTTCTTGCTGATCGGCGGTAGTCGGGCCTATCATAAGATCGTGGTGGAATGCTTCGCCTTTTCGGCGCTCTCCCTTCTTCCCTTGGATTGGTTTCGCCTGGATCTGTTAAGCAAGATGAATCTTGCGACCTTAGCCAGCTTTTCTTTGCATGTTTGTGATCTTTGCTACATTCAAAGGAATTTTCTCCTCGGAAGAAAAGATTCGTGAATCCTTCAAAGATTTAAAAGAATTTCATGAATTCACTGTTCACGTGCTTCAATGTTTAACATATGTGAGGGAAATTTTTTGAGTTCTTTAAAATTTCTCGCCTCCTCAGGCTTTTCTTCGTCAATCTTTGGCGATTCTTGAAAAATTACAAGAATCTTTAGGGTTTTTTCTTATGCGTTCTCTTAGTCCAGGATCTTTCGAGCGTTTTACGCTCTGCTTCCTCTGCAATCTTATTAAAGGCGATCTTTAAAGAGTATTGCGGACAACTTTCCAAACCTTGTGAGGTAAGTGCGGTAGTAAAATTGTGCTCTCAAGATGCATGTAAAGCCTTATTTGTGAGGGTAGTGTTGCTCTCCGGCGTGTGAAGAACTACTGGCGTAGCTCTGATACCATGATAAATTGTGGAGCAAAGAAAAATACAGAGAGAAAAGAATAGAGCAGATTATATTAAATGTATGAAGATGTCACGAGAGAAATCCTGAGCGTGAAAGGAACCCAATTACAATGCAAGAGGTTGAGCTAAATGGGCTTCGACAAAGACAAGAATAGAAAGTACCAAAGCTACGTGTCGATTACAGGCGGTGTCTTGATCGGTATTGAGGTACAATATATTTAACATAATCCATCATACCCAGACATAAGAGAAAACACAATAAAATCAACTTTAATTATCGCGCAAAGGTAAACAACTCTAAAATAGACACGCATCCACATGAGCCATGGCGCTCGAGTAAAGGTTCATTTTAATTTCTTCGCCCAAAGGAAATCCAATCACATAACGAAACATTCATCATCAAAATTCAAGAGCGCCAAAAATTTAATTAATTTATCACAACATAAACCAAGGTGCTTGGGTAATTATCTAAATCTTAATTTGCGCAATGAATGGATGATCAATCCTTTCGTTGTCAACAATAATCCAATGGCGCTAGAGAACACATTTCTTAATCATTCACCTGAACACCTTTTCGTAGTGCGAGAAGTACCAATATAAACAATCGTTCTTAAACTTTAATTTGAGGTGCGCAAGAAGTCCATCCTCTAAGCAGACATACTTTTCATAAAACTTTTGGTGTGCGTAAGGAGCCTAGATTCTACTAAACATTTTCACAACAACATTCCAGGAGCTTGAGTTATCAATTTCGGTTGCAAGGCATAAGAGAATACAACTAAATAATCATTCATCATCAAGGTTCTTAAATTAAGCATGAACTCAAATGTAAGGAATGTAGTTAATAATACAAGCATTAACGTGACCACTTGGCACAAGTAATCTAAACACAACCATTCACCTCCACCTTATTTCAAGGTCCTAAAATGTCAATTCTAGTATCTCAGAAAAATCAGATCAGTTTACTTATCCACGAACTCTCAAGATCGTAAAATGCTAAAGGGCGAGAGCTTGCGTTGAACCATACATTGCATTTATATCCAAGGTTTATAATAAGGAAGGGTCTACTTACCACAACATTGAATTCTTAGATTAAAGGATAACTAAGGAGTAACCAGTCTCTCCTAGAACGCAATAATATAAATCCCAAGCAATTATACTATATCTTATTGTAATTGAGAATTAATTTATCCTTCCAAATAACTTAACCACCATCCATTTGACTAATGAGAAGAGAAGAAAATTGCACAAATATAAATAACAAAACGATTATTTAAATAAGAATAAAAAGCAGTTGTTCTTTGTGTCCAACTTGGGAGCGGCTCCATGATAACGACCTAATTTCTGTGTGAGGCCTCGATCACTGCTTCCTTCATCACCCACGCACATAGGCTACTGGTTCAATTTTCAAAAATATTTCAAGGTTACTTCACATTGATTAATTAAGACGAACGCACAGACAAATAATGTATTAACCCTGGAGTAAATGTTGGTAGTTGTGAAAAAATGAAATCATTGCACCCCCAGGAAGGATCATGAATAGTGGTTGGTTGATAAAAATAATTTAGTAGGGTAAAGGAGTCACGATTTACCTCATTATATATCACCGAGCTTCATGCGTAGACAACACAGAAGGTAGATATGTATATCTCTTTGTTTATACATTTTAACGAGACGTAAATACCTCTCTGAAAACAGATCTACGGAAAACAGGAAACGAATTGGAGACGAGGAGAAAAGCGGTTTTATGAGGGCCGAGCAATTGCATTGATACTATGGAATTGAATTGATATATAAAGGAATTACACGCAAGGAAATGCTTCGTAAACAACGAAGCGTCAACATCTCAGCTCACTCGTGATGAAAACAAGAAACCAAACCAAATGTAAGTTAACTAATCCAAAGGCGATTTGCTCAACTTATTAGATCTATTACACCCCTTAAGTTGGGCGTGACAATCATTTAACCTAACAACACTCAGCTTAGATCTAGTGATACAAATGTTTCTGTGCCAAAAGTCTTTGTGAAGATATCAGTTTGTTGATTTGCTGATTTACAAAATTTTACAGCGATTACATCTTCATTTACCAATTCTCGAATAAAATGATAGCGGATATCAGTAATGCTTTGCTTTCGTTTGTTGAAGACTTGATTCTTAGACAATGTAATTGCAGAACTATTGTCACAATATATTGGAGTTGGCTCAATTTCTTTGGCGATAAATCACTCATTAACCTTCTGAGCCAAACAACTTGACATGCTTGCCGGAGATTCTTTGCAACATAATATTGACCTCTAGAGGAAGACAATGTAACAATGGTTGTTTTCTTGATGCCCATGAAATCAGATTTGATCCATATTTGAATGCATAACCGTAAGTGCTTTTCTTGTCATCAATGCTTCCAGAAAAATCAGCATCGGTAAAACCAACTAAAAAACTTTTTGATTGTGAAGGATACCATAAACCATAATCAATTGTTCTAGCCACATACCGCAAAATTCTCTTACCAGTTTTGCCAATGAGAGTCCTTGGGTTATTCCATGAATCTAGAGATAAGACCCACAAGCAAACATTATGTCTCGTCTAGTGGCGGTGAGGTACATAAGGCTGCCCACTAACCTTTTATACATAGTTTGATCAATGGACTTTCCTTGATCATTTTGCTTAACTTGGTGCCTAAAACAATAGGAGTAGCTGCAACCTTACATTCAAGCATTTTGAACCTTTTCAACAAATATGAAGCATACTTTGACTAACTGATAAACATACCTGATTCTAACTGGCTTACTTCAATATCAAGGAAATACTTCATTAAACCAAAATCAGTCATCTCAAACTTTTTCCATGACAACTTTTAATTCATCAATTTCCAAATTGCCAGTGGAAATCATATCATCTACATATAAGCAAATAATTAACATCTTACCATGTTGATCATTTTTGATGGCATATAAAGTTTAGCTCATTTTTTTCTTAAATTAGAGCCATTTTTGATGAGGTAGCCATCAATGCGGCGTACCATGATGAGGGCACCTTTAAGCCATCCTGATGCTTTCTTCAACTTATACACCATCTGTTCTCTACCGCTGATCTCATAGCTTACGGAAGTTGATCAACATATACCTCTTCTTTCAGGATGCCATTTAGAAAAGTGACTTCACGTCCATTTGATAGAAAGGCCATCTATTCTCTGCTGCAACAACAAATACTGCTCGAACTGTATCAAATTTGGCTACAGGGGCATATGTTTTCCCCATAGTCAATTCCATGTTGTTGTACATACCCTTTTGCAACTAATCGGCCTTGTGCCACGAAATTCTCCTTTCATTGAACTTAGTCGTACACCCATTTTACCTATGTTCTTCTTTAGCCGGGAGATCAACCTGCAAGATCCCAAGTGTCATTTTCCTCAATGACTTCAATCTCTTCATCCATAACGATTTATCCATGCTTCTTCTTCAGCCATTTGCTTCTTCATATGTTTCAAGTTGATATGTTATGAATGCATAAAGTTCATCCAAATCTAATGGCTGAGTATGCTCCTACAAATCACAGAGACTTCTTGTATTTTGCCTTTGCATGGAAGCAATGGTTTGATCTGAATCACAAGTCGGGATCTTGTCTTGCCTAAGTTTTCTTAGCCACATGATCACAGGTACCCAGTGAAATTTGTTTTTCTTCTATCACTGGTTCTTTTGTATCAGCTAATGGAACAAGATGCTTGTGACCTTGTCATCCCAAGATATGTCTTCTTGGAACTTGACATCTCCGCTAATAATAAACTTCTATGTGATTGGGTTATACAATCGATATCCTTTTTGGTACATTCGCTATACCCAACAAAAATGTATTTCTTACTTTTATTATCCAACTTCTTCGAAGGTCATCAGGAACATGGTATTATGCAACACTGCCAAACACGGAAGTAAGATATATCTGGTTTCTTACCGGTCCATGCCTCAAATGGACTTTTATCGTTCAGACTCTTTGTAGGTGCACCATTCAGAATATGCACAGAGCATGCAACAACTTCTCCCAATATTTGTTTGGAAGATTCTTACCGTTCATCATACTCCTTGCCATGTTAAACATAGATGCTTGCGGTTTCCGAAACTCTGCGACTGGATACTAGCTGCTTAGTGTATCTGCAAATGTACCCTTTAATTCCCTTGTTCTTTTGCAATCGCGAATTAGATGGCTTTGAGTCGCCTCCACCTCCATCTGATCTGAGTACTTTCACATAGTGCCTGCTTTACTTCTCTGTCATGGCCTTAAATTCTTTGAACTTCCGGAAAAGCGTCACCAGAGATTTAGCCGGATGAAATGAAGCAGAATCTGTTAATTTGTCAAATAATGAATGTTAGCACATGAAAACTTCCTCCTATCGACTCGTTTGCGTAGGTCCACATAGATTAAGTGGCGAATGATTCCACAAAGGATTTAGCTCTGAAGGTAGCAGTAGAAGGAAAAACTTCTTTGTGATACTTTCCTAAAACACAACTTTCACATATTTGGTGCTGGACTTCTAATTCGAGGAGACCAATGACCATAGATTTCTTTGACCGTTGACTGAGATAATCAAAGAAAAATGACCATATATCGTTGATGCCACAGCGATGACTCATTGGGTTTCATAACAAAATAAGACTCAAGGGTTTTGGCATTTTTTCAGTATGATAGAATACATGCGGTTCGAGGTCATTTTGATACGAGCTATTCGATTATTGGGAGGCTTATCATGTATGAATTATGACAGTCCATGTACTACATCATAACCATGCTGCGAGAGCTGGCCTAAAATAATCAAATTATGCTTAAGACCTTGGACATAATACACCTCTCGAATGCATTTCTTTTCACTATTCTTAGAGAGTACAGATACGGTACCCATTCCTTGAACATTCACCAAATGATCATCTCCCAACTTTACTTTATTTTTTTGACAGAACTATCAAAAGGCGAAAATAGATCTTTGTTACCTGTCATATGATTACTGCAACCGCTATCGAGCAACCACACATCTGAATTGGTTGGTTCTGTAGTCGCATGGTAGAAATAAAACATGGTTTCTTGCACTTTCTCTTCCCTGCAACATGTGCGGTTCCATGCTCGATTCGTAGGTCTTTTATAACATTCGAGCTTGTAGTGTCCAAAATTCTTACAATAATGGCACTGAATTTCTGATTTGTCAACCCATTCCTGGGTGCGACCTCTGCCTCGACCTCTCTCATAGGAAGATCTTGCATGTAGACCAGTCTAAGTCTGCATGCCACCTACAAGCATTATGTGGCTGGGATCGCCTCGCCAACCTCTTCCTCGATCTCTGCTTCTTCCCCCATGGCCTCGACCTTTGCTTATGGTGGCTTGCATTTGGAAAGCTGAGTCCAACGAAGTGTTCTCTCTCTCTGCAATCTCGCCTCATGTGATAAAAGGAGCCCAGCAACTGATCTATGGTAAACGTAGTCAGATCCTTCGATTCTCGATTACCAGCAACAACCATATTAAATTTTTCAGGAAGGCTCCGCAATACCTTCTCCACAATTTCTGATCGGGAATGTCTTCACCTTGGCTTTGGATTTGATGGACGAGGTGCTTTACACTCGTCATAAACTGATCGACTGTCTCTGTATATTTCATAGACATTGTTTCAAATTTCCGTCGCAAAGTTTGCAACTTGATGGTTTTCACTTTCTTGTTCCTTGATAGATGTTCATGATAGTATTCCACGCTCCTTTGGCGGTGCTCTCGCCTTCAATTTTCAGAAAGATGGACTCATCCACCCCTGAAAGATAAAAGATGGACTCATCCACCCCCTGAAAGATAAGCCATAAGGCTTTTGCATTTTTCTTGACCACTTCTGTGTAAGTGCATCTTGCATCCCGGTCCAATGCATCTCGATCTTCAGCTTTCAGCAAGGTAACTCCATCTTCGACAATCTCTAAGCATTCATGATAGCTCATAAAAAATTTCATCTTGGATACCCAAGTGCTATGATTCGACCCGTTCAAAACAGGTGCTTGCATGAGAGCATGGTTGCTCATGCTAGCCATTTTTTGCTCAAAAAATATACGGGTGGCTCCTACTTCCTGTGCACGATACTGTGGTCTAAATCTAGGCTAAAAAAAACCGAATTGCACAGAAAAAAAACAGATTTGCAATTCTTACAGAGCTTGCTGAAAAACGTTTTGCAATTCGGCAAGCTGGACAGAGGCTGGATCTGCAGCCTGCTCTGATACCATGAAAACAGATTTGCGGAAAATAGGAAACGAATTGTAGGACAGAGAAACGGTTTTAATAGGACAGAACAAAATTGCATAAAAACACACACACGGATCTCATTATTGAATTGATATATAAAAGGAATTACATGCAAGGAAATGCTTCGTAAACAACGAAGCGTCTAACAGCTCACTCAACTCAACGATGAAAACAAGAAACCAAACAGCTGTAAGTTAACTAATCAAAGGAGTGATTTTCTCAACTTATTCATCTAACACTCTCAACTAAACGTAAGCAGGGTTAAATTTTGTTAGATGGACACTTGGAGCGATGGAAGGAATACAGCGTTGCACAACAAAATAACACACCAACTAACAATTGGTCGTATGGGGAGGGGCGCAAGAGAAGTCTGAAACTGTCAACAGTGATAATATTTTGGGAAAAGTCAGGAACAATAAACAACCACGACAAAAGTGAGGGCCATTCAAAACAGGGATAGGTAAGGGCTCCGTCTGTTCTACAATTAATTGTTGAGAAAGGAGGCAGAACCTTTCACACAACGCCAAGAAAGTGAAGGGATTTGGCTGGGTTTAATTTAGGCAAATCACAACAAATTTTAAAGGATACATTGGGTTATCTCAAGACCAAACGTAGGTTAGGATTAAGGAAGATGATGGTTTATCCCAGCGCAAATCGTAGAGTACACATTTTGCTAGATGTCGAGAGCATAAAGGGGACAACCTCAAGGCGAAATACCCAAGGTGAATAACAAGGATAAGCTGAGTGATAAGCCGAGCCCAACTGCAGATCGATTAGATTTTAAATTCAAGCTTGGGTTCTCCAGGGAGAGGGAAAAATCATATTAAGCAAATTACATATGAAAATTTTTATTATGATTAGATTCATTGCAAAATAAAATGACATCAATTTACAACTGAAAAACTTATTACAATTGATTGTTTGCGAAATACAACGACACCAATTTACAACTAAAAAACTTGTTACAATTAGATTCTTTGCGAAATAAAACGACAACAATTTACAACGAAAAAACTTATTAGAATTAGATTCCTTCCAAATTAAAAAGACAACAATTTACAACGGAAAAACGTATTACAATTAGATTCATTTTGAAATCAACGACAACAATTTACATATGCAAACCTTTTACAATTAGATTCATTGTGAAATAAAGCGACAACAAAATTCCGAAAATTAAACCGTACCCATGCCAACATCCTAGCACCATTTAACTTATCAAAATTATCGTCACCGATAAAACTAGGCTTGGAGACATTCATCGACAACTAGAGACCCTCCTCATTCTCGCTTTTTAATCGTTGAGACATCACTGGTACCTCCCATCCAACGCTAGGGGTACTCTTCTTCCCGCTGAGCCAACAGAGCAACAAAGGGTCCACGCGCACAAACCAAATAAAGCTAGCTCCCAGCTCGTCTCGCAAGGTTGAGCTATCACTCTCTATTCGAGTTGGGCATCCCAAATCCTACAATGAAAGCCATTCAAAAAAAATATCGGCAACGTAACCTTACGCCTACCGGGCATGATCCATGCTCCTCCTCCACCATCCTTTTTATAGGGTTTTCTTACTGATTAGGTTCTCAAAAACTCATTAGATTCTTTTTATTAAATTTAACTAGGATGAACCTTCCCCTTACACATGTCACCTAATCCCTTACTTGCACCAACAATGAATTAATTAATTAATTCAATTTTTCTTATTTCGCTCACCCACCTAAAAGCATTCCTAAAAATTCTCCTCAGTGTCCTTTTATTCCCTTACATTTATTAAATGACTGACGCTTAGTTGAGTTCACAATTAGAAAGTTCCAAAGGATAGGTTCGCTACTAAGTTAGACATCCCCCTTTTTCTTTAAGTTTCCCCTTTTCTTTACGTCCCCCTTTTTATCTAAGTTCAGAACTAGCAAGTTTAGATATAAACAACAATTTACCCTTTTATTAATTTAATCCTTTATTAAAATTTCACTTTAATTATTAATGTTTGAATTTTCTTTACCCCCCTTCTTTTTACATGTCCATTTTTTATTTTTTTTCAATGTTCTACTTAGACCTAGGTTTTAAATTCACTAGGCTAGGCGAGATTTTTTAAGAGAAAAAAATAGTTATTCAACTTTACTCATACGATCATTCATTTTAAGGCTGAAGAGGTCCTAAGGAGGCATAATTTTCTAGGTACTAGGTTTATTAACTTTCCAGAGTTAAAATCATGATGTTCCCTACAAGACGCACTATGTGCTCCAAGGGTGCCACTCGTTTGCATTCCTTTTTTATTTTCACGACATGCCCTTCAAGTCGCACTATGTTCNGATGTTCCCTGCAAGACGCACTATGTGCTCCAAGGGTGCCACTCGTTTGCATTCCTTTTTTATTTTCACGACATGCCCTTCAAGTCGCACTATGTTCTCCAAGGGTGTCACTCGCCTTTTGACTGCTTTTGGTAGACGTCAAAACCCTAGAGTCAATACTCTATCACGTGACCTCTTTGGAAACTAAGGGTCTCTAAGGAATAAGGACCCTGCCTTGTTGCGTGCCCCTTAGAATCATCATGAGAGATTGTCACAGTCAGCCCTCACGACATCGTGGATCTCTCGAAGTAGGTAATCGTTAACCTACAATTCAAGCCACGACGGGAGTGCTAGTAGGCTGTGACAGGGTTGTTGCCACACCTATCCCTTAATATATCTGGTTGTCGTGCGTGACCCCTTTACTCCAAATTTGAGTCTTATTAGCAAGTTATCATCAGCCTGCACCCATCAATGAAACATGTCAGTGATCCATAAAAAACATCATAATATACCATTCATATGTCACATATGCAATAACAGAATAATCAAATTGTAAACATTCCACTCCCTCACTCGATCGAGAGTCCAAGGAGATCCATCGATTCCATTGACATCCTCAATTTGTCAAGAGTCCTACACACTTAAGAGAAACCATTCAATAGAACATCTCAACACATATGTAATCAAGTAACATATCATCATATCCACAACATCATCATAATCCATAAGAGAAACAATCAATCATATAATGAACCAGATAACTTGCATGCAATTGTCCTCGAAGAATAAGTTAAATCAAGTGTGCGCAAGAGCCAGGAGTGGGGATTTCCATGCAATGTCAAACCAGAAGGAGTAATGGTGGCCTGACACCATTAATGGAAATTGACAATTCAATAACCTAATTCTAGGTTTAGATCATCCTACAACCACAAGCTTAAATGCTACTCGACTTCCATAAAGGTCAAGCCTTACTGTAATGCAAACCAGTGGGGACGCGTTAGGGCCATAATTGTATAGTTATGTGGATCTTAAGCCCCATATATTATTTCCATTAGTTTTGTATTGGACAACTAGCGCGTTGGTTGGGAGTTAGGGTTTAAGCTCTAAACTCTTCCCTTTGTGAAAGCATAGTGTAAGGTTTAAATCATGGGTATACTGTTAAAGGTTTGTTAAAGAATAATTTAAGGATTATGTGATAAGGTTTTAAACATATCGGAATAGTATTATATTCTTAATATATGACTTCCCTAGTAGGTCTTGGTTATAACATTATATGTGCTAGAGATATGATGTATGGCTTATCTATTAAGTCTTAATTATGTCATTAAATATTTATAAACAATGTATCACTTAAATAATGGATGGAATAATCATAGCCAAGCTATGGACCTCAATAGGTCTAGCCACCAACTCATCAGTATGATAATGTTACCTCTAAATAACGAA
>SNQJ01S0176261.1:0-19985 GCA_010110895.2 Picea sitchensis | reverse complement strand
CTAAGTAAAGATGGCATAAATATGCTAATTATTAGCTAAACAATTGCATAATAGAAAATGAAATCACTCGCATACCATTAAAAATATCATCATATTTAAATTTAAAGTGAAATTCTAGTGCAATGAATAAATAGAGTATAAGAGAAAATTAAGGTATTATAAAGAGGTTGTTAACAACAATTTAGAAGATATGTTTCTCAAGAGAGAAATGGAAAGTGAAGCGGGTTAGAGTTGCACAGTCATGAGTAAAGGTTTAGAGATAAGGTATTTTCTTGAACGAACGAAAAATGGCGGCGACGGGGGTGGGATCGTTAGGAAAGCCAGAATCATCGGGTTAGCCCAAGGACAAAAGACAGAGGGAAAAACTGACATTCAAGGACACAATGCTAGGTAAAGTGCAACAATGATCATAGGATACCGAAATGGGGGATGTAGGCAAGGACGACAATGACAGTACACGAGGAAAAAAAGTCTTGGATATGAGAAAACAAAGGTGAATGGATGCCATGCCCGCACAATGGAAAATCCAAGGTATGAAGTGACTTCATCCAATATTGGTAACTACATACAACACATGAAGGATCACACTTTAATAGGAAAATTCATGGGTATCTAGACATCAGAAAAATCCCTCAATGGGTGGGTGAGCTCCAGATGGGAGATAAAAGGGAAAGTAGATCTACAACTAAGATCCAAAGGTTTCTTTACAACCATCTTTACTAATCTTGCAAACATAAACAAGGTGTTTGATGAAGGGCCTTATTTTTTCAATCCCACTAGTCTTCCTCTTCGCTACTGGACAAAAAGATTTTCCCTGAAGAGGGAAGACTTCATGAAATCCATGGTTTGGATAAGGTTATACTCATTACCCCAAGAATTCTAGGAATAGAGACATTGGAAGGCATAGGTAAAAACCTGGGATCATTCATTAAAATATATGAGATCACAAAGAATGCCAAATACACCTCATATTCCAAGATTTGTGTTTATATGAATGTAGCAAGATCCCTCCTAGAAGAAATAACAGTATCCTACTAGGACAATGAATGGAGCCAGTTGGTGGACTATGAATAAATCCCCTTGAGATCCATGAAATGTCATGTCCATGGTCACTTATTTTGGGATTGTTCAATGAGCATAAAAAAAAATGATGTTAAGCAACAAGAAGGAAAACATGAGGAAGGTTTCACTAAAATCCAAGGAAAACAGAGGGGGGTGTGAAGACACGAAAACCAAATAACCAAGGAAGCGGGCACAGACAAAAATAAATTCAAATCCCTAGAGGAAATCATCCCAGATAATGAAGATCAAATCCAAGAAGAACCAAAGAAACACGAGGTTAATAGATCAGATTCCCTATTGGATCTAGATCCAAAAGAAAAATCAGGAGAAACAAAAGAAACACCAGATCCTCAAAGAAAACCAAACGAGCCAAAATAAAGAGAACTTGAAATGAAAGATCAAGAGGACCAGATCACAACAAATAAATATGAAGTAGATCATGAGATAGTAATGGAAAAGGATGAAAGACAATAAACAATATGAAATCAAGACCTTGGAGAACAAGAAGCAATGGTAAGAAATAATGAGCAAGCGTAAAAAATCCAAGAGGAACCACATAACATTAGTGGAAGGAAATGGGCTTGGGGATCTTAGCAAGTACATTGCATGGATTCAGGGTCAAAACCAATCCCCTAAAGATCCTAAAGAAAAAACCCAACGAGGAAAAAAGGAGGGCTAGAAAACCATACAGTCAGGTAACTGAAGAAACGGGAAAAAAACTGGTTGATTAGTGACAAATGGTAGAACTCCCAGAAAGGTACTTTAAAAAACAACAAAATTAATATCATGAAGCTAATATCATGGAATTTGTGTGGTTTGAATGCTCCATACAAATATAGAATTCTCAAAAAAGAATAAATCAAGAAAAGGAAGAAATAGTAATGATCCAGGAAACAAAGTGTGATAAAGAAACCATGGTAAAGATAACAAAGAAAGTATGGAAAGAGTGGGACATAGAATTGATAGAATCAGAAGGCGCATCTAGAGGCCTAGCGATCCTATGGGATCCAAAGAAATAGAAATTAGACATGCTTGCCACCTTTCCAAGGATCCTCACGATGAGCTACGTGGGGATAGGATCTCAAACCCATGGCTTCATTTCAAATTCCTACAATCCATAGAATCCCTATCTTAAGAGAATTTTTCTTGACTCCTTGAACCATCTCAGGGCCACCCTTTGGGGCCACTCCTAGGTTATTGGGGGAGATTTCAATATGATCACCGCTCGTTGGGAGAAAAAAGGTGGAGTCAAACATCTAGAGGGTGAGATTGAAAACTTTTTAGATTGGATCAAGAGAAACAAACTAATCAATATTCATACCATTAATGGCCCGTTCACCTAGAGAAATAGGAGAAGGGATGAAAAAACATATATGTTAGTCTAGAAAGATTTTCGATATCAGAAGCCTTATTTCAAGTTCAAAAAGAAATATCAATGGAATTCCTCCCCTTCTATGGCTCGGATCATTGGTCGATATACCTTACTTGAGAGGAAAATTTAGCTCCCCATCCAAAATCCTTCCGCTTCAAAAAAATTTGGATGGACCATCAATATTTTTTTCAAAATATTGAAACCTGGTGGGATGAGAACCCAAATTTGTATGGCACCAAAATGTACCAATTTCAATAGAAGTTGAAACACATCAAATTCAAAATCAAGAAATGGAACAAGGAAGTGTTCAAAAACATATTTGAGGAAAACAAGAGGTTGGAGAAGGAGATGGTGACAATCTAAATGGAAGCAACAATAGGGGACCAAACAGAGGATCTACCAAAGAAATACAGGAACAAATCAGACTGGAGTTAGATAAGTGAGAAAACCAGGAGGATATTTTTTGGCATAAAAAATCCAGAGTAAGGTGGTTGCAAGAAGTAGAGAGGAATACACAATTCTTCAATAAATCCTTGTTGCAAAGAAGAAATCATAACCAGATCACAAATATTACCACACCTTTTGGAGAGAGAGTTGAGTCCAAAGAAGACATAGAATGGGAATTGGTAAATCATTTTAAACTCCTAATGACATAACCATAAGGGAATAGGGAGGAAGCCATCCAAAAGATCACAAAAGCCATCCCAACGATAATTACGACAAAGAAAAAAAAAATCAATGGGTCAAGATTCAATGGCGGAAGTGGAAAGGATAGTTATGGCATCGGGAAAGGCCCCTGGTCCACACGGATTCACTACTAACTTCTTCCAAAAATGTTGGAAAATAATTGGGAAAGACATTTGGGAAGTGGTAGAAGAATCAAGATCATTTGAATCTATTCTCAAATCCTGCAATGCCACCTTCATCGCCTTAATCCCAAAGAAAAAAGAGGCAAATACAACAGAGAATTTTAGACCATTAGTGTTGTGAAATGTCATTTATAATATAGTTTCCAAACTCATTGCAAACAAACTCAAAATCTTACTAAAAAACATCATATCGAAGGAGTAGGGGGTTTTGTAGAAGGAATAGAAATCTGTGATGGGATAATAGGTGTGAACGAAACGATACATTCCATGTAGAAATAAAAAAAAATAAGGTATGCTCATAAAATTAGATATTTCAAAGGCATATGACCGCATAAGTTGGCAATTCTTGTGGAAAATGCTAGAGGACTTTAGCTTTGCAGAGGAATGGGTCCATTGGATTTATGGGTTAATATCCTCAGTATTCTTTTCAATCCTAGTTAATGGGTCTCCTTCAAAAATTTTTAACCCGAATAGAGGAATCAGACAAGGGGACCGTCTCTCCCCTTATATCTATATCATCCTAGAAGTTGGGTAGATTGCTTCAAAAGGTAGTGACTAAAAAGAAAATCCAAGGAATAAAACTGCAAGACAAGTTTGACCCAGTGACCTGCCTCCAGTTTATCGGAGACAACCTTCTCATGCTATGTAGAGAGAAGGAGGAAATTCTCAACAACCTCTTATATACTTACAGGGAAGCGAGAAAGATATGGGATAATGGGGGAATATTATTCTGCAAATCCAGGGGTGGAAGAAAGGAAACAACTAGCCCGATCATAGATTGGCTAGTAAGACCTTTCAAAAACCCCATCTTAAGTAAAAAGTGGGAGATATTTCTAGGTATAGTGATGTGGAACCTATGGAAAGAAAGAAACAAAATAATTTTCAAACAAAACTCTCTATCAACCCAATCTCCGTGGAACCAAATAAAAAAAAATGTGCAAGAACCTATAGCGTCTAGTACCTAGTCGCCAAAAGACCGTATGTTACCGGTGGAGGAAGAATATATATTTAGACAATGGAAACTAGAGCTGGATTTACAACAAGCGAACAAAACTCCCCCTCCTAGAAAGGAAAATTCCCATCAAGCTTGACAGTCATCGGAAAAAGGAACTATAAAGCTAAATTTTGATGGAGAATCATAGGATACCCCCGAAAAATATGGAGTGGGGGGACTGGTGAGAGATTCTGAAGGTCAAATTTTGGCCATGTTCGCAAGTAAACATGGTTATAACTCCAATAATGGTGCAGATCTAGAAGGACTCATCATAGGTATATCCATGCAAAAAAACTAGGGAATAAAAAATATGATAGTGGATGGTGACTCACTCCATATCATATCGTCTATAAAACGTCTATTGGATGGATCCAACCTAGAAAAAATCACAAAAAATTGGAGAGTATCTCATGGATGGGCTTAAACTGCTGACCTAATTCATAACTTCTAGGTGATTATCCCATACCAGGTGCGAAGGAGTGAAAACACAGTGGCAGACTACTTGGCCAACCTAGGAATTCAACTGAGGACTCGATCATTGAGGTGGAAGCTAGGGGACCCCTCTCACCAAACCACTTGGAAAGAGGCCATGAGACTAAGTAAAATTGAAATGAGTCATCACATTACAAGAAATGGTAAGGATAAGGTAACAACATGCATCCTGGATTGACTCAATGTGAAAGTAATAAAAAGGGTGAAAGATAGGGACCCAGTTGGTGAAATCGTGCAAGCCACTCAAATACCTCATAAGACAATGGAAACAACTGGCGAGCAAGAAAGGGGCAGCAGGAGTAAGAGTGAAACGTCATAAGGGTACTTGGAAATATGAGAGGGATTATTCCAGAGAAGGGGTCAAAGAGCATGTCGACAAGGCTAACCTCACCTATTTATTTGTTGAGTACTCTAGCAGAGTACTAGATGAGACGGGGATTCTCAGTGTAAATCAAGGTGAGAATCATCATCATAGGAGGGAGAGAAACAATAATTGTATCATGTGGAAGGTACATTTTGAGTATGGGAATAAGATCCATGGTCTCGAAGGTGGTTATGAGAACCAATGTGGAAGTATTGTAGGTACAACTTCCCCCTGGGTGAATCATATGATAAAAATCATGAAACAATCCTTGGAAAAGATGGAAGGACAATGTCACATTGGGAATGATTCCCTTTGTGGTTTATTCCTATGGGTAAATAAACTTGTAAAGGATATCCCCCCCAAGAGTAGGAAGAAGATAGGCACAAAGAGGTGGAAGTGGCAGAGGTGGTGGAATCATGTAATGACTCCTTCGGGGCATCTTTCACTACCAAGATTAGGAGGTGCGCGAGTAATCTAATCAAGTTGGACTCATGGGAAATATGAGAGAAGTGGGAACCAAGTTCCAATATTCAGGATAACCGAGGAAGGGACAATTGAAGTAGCCTAAAAAATCTAGTGGGTTTCTAGAAGAATGGCCAGAAAGGGAACAAATAAGAAAGGCAAGTAAATGGATCCCTCCTCTTCAAAAGGATTGATAATCACTCCAAGGCGTCTCGAGCGGAGTGGATGGTTGGTACACGTTTAAAATACCTGAGCACATATGAGGAAAATAAACATTCCACATAAATTGAGGAAGTGAAGAGGTGACAATGTCACTCGACTTCTAATGCAAACATAGAGCGTGAAGTTAAATATTGGGTAGACGATTCTAAGTATACTCGCACTGGGGAAACCAAGTACTTCCAGCTAGCCAAAATGTACTACGTGGTCAAATCCATGGTTTCTCATGCTGTGGAAAAGGATAAAAAAGACAATGGCAAAGCACTCCAGGAAATTGAAATTCTAGACGAAAAGTTCGACATTTTTATGATGGATTTACCCAATGCTATTTTACTAATTAAAACACACACACACATATATCATAAGAAAATTTGAATCAATCCTTTACTAAATTTTATATAATTTCTTTAATAAAAACTATATAAAATAATATTTATTTGATATTAGTATTGTTTTGTTATATTTGATAAATTTTATATATAATTTTAATAATGTTAATTATTAGTTTCCAATATTATATGAATTAAATACATAATAACAGATAAAAAAAAAAAAATCTCTTTCATATTGGATTCTAAATTTTTTATTCACACAACAATAAATTTAAAGTTTTAATTAATATCTATGATTCTTACTTTATGATGTCTTTTTCAATTCCATGATATCACAAATCTCCTTAATATTGGATTCTAGAAATACTTCTTCACACAAAACAAATTTAAAGTTTAAAATTATCTTAATTGATCTTTTGTAATAGAAGTCACAAAATGTATTTTAAGTAAGTTAATTTCAGGGAATTTAATTATATATATATATTCCATTATATATATGGGTGTGAGTGTGCCTAATGGTTAAGAATGCATGTTTCCTCTTTAGAGGTTATAAGTTCAAATCCAGAGTCTTAAAACCTTATCCTCCACTGTAAACCCAAAAAAGGCTAAAAGTTTTTTTCTCATTTCATAACCTTACCTTTACCACGACACTCTTACCTACAAACAGTTAGCATGTTTCATCACAAGTTTAAATCATTGATTGTATGTGAATTTCCCATGAAAGTGAAGCTAAGTCCATTCTATTGTTCATGATCACCTTACATGTTGATTGAATATAAATTGCTACTCAAAATAATAGTATTTCTTTACTTATAATGTTTCTTTTTGTTATAGTTGTTAATGAATTGTCACGATGTTATTTTGTCTCATATTAATGTTGGTTATTCAAAATTCTTATAACACTCATATATATTGGGTTTAGGACTATACAAAGTATCCAACCATTTTCATCCACCAAGGTATATGGAATTCATGTTATACCTTCTACACCTATTGTGATAATGACTACAACAAGGGTGCCATGTTTACCTTTGTTAAGCCCTAATATTGGCTCATTACCCCTTAATTGGGGCCTATTATAGTAGTAATGTTATTTTATTTTATGTTGACTTTGGGCCATTATTTGTAATTATACCTCTAGTCTCTTATATATACCAATGAGACATTTTCATTTTGAATCATCTTGTACTTGAACATTTAAGTGGGGTAAAGGAGGAGGTTTGCCCCCTTAGAAGAAGCTTATTATCTAAATTATCTCTTTTGTTGAAATTACTTTTTCTAAGGTTGTTCTATGCTGTGTTCATTTTCTTTAACATTTGGTATGAGATCTCAAGGTCTTGGGGTTTTTTTTTTTTTTTTTTTTTTTTATAATTTTTGAATTTTTGATATATTTTTTTTCTATGACGTTTCATAAGGAACTCCTTGGGGTATATTTAGTAGGCAGATCAAGGAACATTGGTTTCAAAGTGTCTCGAGGCCTTATACTTTCAGATACATCTTGGCTACGATAGGGTTATAGAATCATCTGGCCCAGGTCATTGCAGATTTTGCTATAAAACTATTTTTTATACTTGTTGGACCCTGAATCTGGAGGCTATTCACATAAATTAGTAAGGTATGCATGGTAAATATTTCAACAAGGTCATCTTAAATTTGTATATACACCATGTGTAAGATAGGGTGCTCGACTAGTCCTAATGGCCCAGTCTCAAAGAGTGTTCTAGGTAAAACAATCATAACTTCTTCCTAGGTATCCAGCAGAATTGGGACTGATTTTCATTGGATCGTGGGCCAGTCTATGTTATTACAGTGATTTCAGAATTTTATATCAATTAGTTTGTCGAGCATATACAAGTGAGGTCTTCTGGAAGGCCAAAAATAGGCAAGTTGTGTGGGAAGTTACCATAAATTCCACTTGGCACATCCAATTTTGATTAGACCTATGGAATTATAGAGAGAAATATCAGACTAACTACATAAAAGAATGTTTCATACCCAGGAAGGGCGAAACTTGGGAGATACAACATAAGAAACTTATTGTCTAGTAGAACCACCTCAAAATCAAGGTTCAAAAGTGATACTTGGCCAACATGCCACCCAAAAAGAGGGAACTTTACACCAAATAAGCCTCAGACAATGCATTACTTGCACTCTTGATGAAGGTGAAATGCATAAGAACATAAATGATTTAAAAAATAGATAGTAACAAAAGATGAACTCTAAGAGATGATGGAGGGTTTAAAATCATGGAGTATTAGAAAAATTTTATATAGGAGAAGACACAGTGAAAATGCATCCCATGAAATTCATGATGAGGACACAAGGAAAGGTGAACCACATTCCTAAAATTGATATAGGAAGTTTGATAGCAAGGACCCAATCATGGATGCACTTAGGATGGAGCAATTATTTGATCTCCATGTGTGCCACATACACAAAGGTACAAATTACTTCTTTACATTTAGAGCCCAATCAATTTGTACATTGATGGCTTTGTTCCTGCGTCACTCGTCCTTGGACCAATTTTCATGGAAGGAATGATGTCACTGTGAAGTCAAGACAATACCTTCTTTAGCCAATTGATAAATCTCAAACAAGGGTTGATTCACAGAGCATTGAGAACTTCAAAGATTGAATATAAAAGTGTCGATATTCTAGATGAGCACTTGATTGATGTATTCATAGGAACTTTAAAGGATAACGCATTCAACATGAGGTTCCTCTTTGGTAACATCTATAGAGAACAATTCTCCTTCTTCTAAAACACCTCAACAATTGGAGGAAAGAAAAGAAAAAGGTTTATGCTTTAATTGTGACAACAAGTGCGATGGGACATAAGTGTGGTGAGGAAGAAATTATTCTACATATATTGTGAGAGGAAGAAGAACAAGAACAAGAACCATCTCAAGATGAAAGCGTGGAAGCAATTTCGTTTGAAGAGTTGACTCCACGATATCGTGTAATGCATTGTTTTGAATTAGCACTCCTCAAACCCATAATGTCGAAGGATACATCACAAAGGAAAAGGTAATAGTCCTAATTGATTACATGGGTACTCCTTAATTTCATTCATATTAATTAGCCAAAGCTCTCCATTTATTTGTATATCTAATGAGGTTTCAGTAGGCGTTCTGCGGATGGAGGAACTTTCAATTGCTCAGGAAATGCAATAGATCAATCTTACTATGGGGGAATATGTAATGCGTTAGTCCAATGATTTCTATACCCATGGGTGGTGCATATGTTGTACTAGGAATCGAATGGTTACAATCATTAGACAATGGCTTTTAATTTTCAAGAACTTTCATGAAATTTTCATTGGAAGGAAAAGAAATTGAGTTGAGAGGGTATCACGGAAACCCAATAAGGTGGCTAAGCTCTAATGTGAAAAATTATTGAAAAGGGAGTCAAAGGCGTTATTGCTGTATGCTCACTAGATGTTCAAACATCAAGCCATCTATTCCTCCAAGATCTCAAAGGATCATTGATAAGCATTCAAATTATTTGAAGATATTCCAAGAGGTCTTCCACCACCCACCGAGGAAATCATGATCATGAAATTCACCTAATTCACAGGGAATTATTCCACCCACTTGAAATCATGATCATGAAATTCACTAATTCCTAGGAGTGTTCCTACTAACATCAATCCATACAGATACCCTTATTCCCAAAAGAGTGAAATTGGTAGCATGGTTGAAGAAATGTTAGGGGTTGGAATTATTAGACCTAGCCAAAGTTCTTACTACGCACCAATGGTAATGGTATTGACGAAAGATAGCTCATGGTGTATGTGTCAGATTATGGGGATCAGAGATCATTATTAAATATAAGTTTCACATTACCATCATTGATGAATTGTTAAGATGAACTACATGGAAAATCTATTTCACAAAATTGGGATATCTATTTAGGGGTAATAAATGGATCAAAATCAAGGAAGAAGATATCCCAAAAACAACATTCAAGCTCATGAAGTCCATTATGAATTTTTGGTCATGCCTTTTGGCCTTACAAATGCACCTTCCGTTCCAAAGGGTTGGTGATTCCATTTCAACCCTTCCCGAGAAATTTGTGTTAGTATTTTTTTGAGTGATATACTAATCTGTAAGTCTTTGGGAGGACCATGTATGTGACTTATGTTGACAAGGTGCTACAACTACTAAAGAACAGATTATATGCAAACCATCTGAATGTTTCTTTGGAGTAAAAGGAAGTAGAGTATTTGGGTCATATTGTATCATAGAGGTGTCAAGGTAAGACCCTAACAAAGTTAAAGATACGATGGAATGGCCAATTCCAAAACATTGAAAAACCTTAGAAGATTTATGGGTTTGTGGTTACTACCACAAGTTTGTTGGAACTATGGAAGAATAGAAACACTGTTAATGACACTAACTAAGGAAGGATGCATTTTCATGGACTCCATAGGCAACTAAAGATTGCAGAACAACTTAAAGGGTGATGTGTAAAGCTCATCCTTGACCACTCCGGACTTCACAAAAACCTTTATTGTGGAATGTCATGCCTGGGAAATGGAATTGATGCTGTCCTAATGAAAGAAGGAAGGCCACAGTTTTGAAATTAGACCACTCAAGGAAGGACTTACAAACCCATTTATGAGAAGGAAATGATGGCAATACTACATGCATTAAAGAAATGGCATACTTACCTAATAAGTAGGCGCACAAGGTCAAAGCAGGATCATGATAGTCTTAAATACTTCTTGGAACAAGACTATCTTAGGAAGAACAACAAAATGGGTAACCAACATATTGGGTTATGATTTTGAAATCGTCACATAAAAGGGGAAGCAAATGTTGTGGCGGATGCACTCTCAAGAAGGGATGAAGATGTTGAGGCCTTTCTACGTGCTATCTCGATCATCCAACCGATTGGATAATAGAAGAAAGGGATAGATGGAATGAAAAGTGTGGACTCTCTCATTTCAGGAGGACTACTTGTTGAGGATTCCAGTGCATTAGATACATTTACATAGAAAATCATTCACTATGGTACAAGATAAACTTATATTTATGTAAGAACTCTAGCTCAAACAAAAGTTACTATTGGAATTGCACACCTCTCTAGTAGGAGGGCACTGGGATTTTGAAAACCTACCATAGAGTCAAGAGCGATTTTTTGGGATGGCCTTAAAGCGATGTTCAAAGGTTTGTGGCCAGGAGATGTTTGGTTTGCCAACAAAACAAGGTGGAAACAATTAAGACCACAGGTCTTTACAGCCATTATCCATCCCAAATTAGGTCTTTGGGAGGAGGGTTTCCATGGATTTCATCCTGGGATTACCAAAGGTCGAAGGAGAGAGTGTCATGGTGATTGTTGATAGGCCGACCAAGTACACACACTTTTGGCCACTCACTCATCCCTTCAAAAGCTAGATACGGAACCACTGCATTCATGGAGAAATTTAAAAGATACATGGAAGCCAAAGATTATTATAAGTGAAAAAGATCCCATCTTCACCGGACATTTTAGGACAGAATTATTTTCTGTTTAGATTTACTCAATTGTATAGCTCATCCTATCATCCTCAATCGATGGAAAAACCGAGATAGTGAACAAATGTATGGAAGGCTACCTTCATTGCTTTTCTCGTCAAACAAACACAATGGTTCAAATGGATTTACCCTTGGAAGAATGGTGGTATAACCTTCCTTTCATATTGCAACAAAAATGACACCATTTATGGCACTTTATGGATACCACCCTCCTTCCATCACTTCTTCTCTAAAATAAATATCTAAGGTTCAGCGGTGGAAGATCACATGAGAATCAACAACAAGTTCTCCAAATCTTAAAGGATAGCGACCATGGCACAAAAATGCATGAAACAACAAGCACATAGTAAATGTCCCCACTTTGGGACATCATCCATGAGACTTATGATGACCGGAGTAGCTAGATGGATGTTATAGCGAGAAGTCTGATTGTTGAGAGGCATTGTGGGGTACATTTGGAATTTATCATCATATTCCATCATTATGAGCCATTCCTCATAGGTTGGCTTTGGTTTGGATTCATTCAGAGCCGATTTCCATGATTTTGTGTAACGAGCTATAAGTTAATTAAAATCCTTGAAGAGACATTTTGTTTGTACTTGGAGGAACCTCTCGGTCTTAATAGCTCATTGGAATTGGGAGGAGCTTACTCTGAGGATGGGATGGCTAGAAGTGACTTCGAGTGGGTAGAAACACAAGGAGATAAGGAAATTTTCATAGGTAAAAAGATTAATTAATTAATTAAGTGATTTAATTAATTAATTAAATGTCCTAAAATAGAAAGTCACTTTGGAGGACAAGGTGAGCAAAAAGAGTATAAAAGGAAGGCAAAGGCCTCTACTCATCATTCATGTATGATCTTATTTTGATTTACGGCTTATAGCTAGTGAGCCCAATATTAGGGGTTTGAGGGTTTTAACATAACAAACCCTAAGGAAGGGACCAGTCCCGATTGGGGTGAAAGATTCCACCTATCTTGTCTCAAGCTTGGTCATAGGATATACAATACTCTCCCACACCATTATAGTTCCATATCTACTTTCGGTTAGGGAGGATTCTACATGGGTTTCGTATACTTGGATAGAAGTACACCAGTTGAAGTTCAAGCCCGAAGGGAGTGCACCATCTTTGGAGAGATTCGTTGTAGGATATTGGGCGGGGCCAATTGAGGGATTCTATCACTTGGGTTTTCATTCGAGGGCCTTGGACATCAGATCTAGTGCTTTAGGAGTTTTGTAAGCTCCAGTTATGAAAGTGGGGCGGAGTGAAGAGAGAAGGAGAGGCGTTTTTGAGATCCGAGATCTAGTCAGTTTGGAGGTTATACATCAGATCTGACACAGAGACTTTACCTAGTGACTTGTAGTGTCGCAATCTATATTTACAGGAGAGTTTAGAGCATTTGGAGACTTCCTTGGCTGAGGCGGAGTATCTAGTTTGATGATCATCCATTGGGGCATACAAATGAGTGGGGGATTTCAAATCTGAGATTGAGAGGATCTTGGAAATTAGTCACACGAGGTTCTTACCATCACCCGATCTATCGGTTAGCATATTTATTAGGGTGATTGGACACTTTAGCTGATAGAGGCGAATTATCTAGGTTTGTTATACAATTAGAGTTGCACCATTCGGTGAAATTTCAGATCTACAGATTTTGAGAGGGATCTTTGAGATTCGATCACCTGGGTTGTCTTTACCATCACCCGATCTATCATTTGGAATATTTCTAGGGTGATTGGACACTTTTAGCGATGAGTTCGAGAGTTATTGAGGGTTTTAGCCTTCTATTGGAGTGTGGCATTCTTTAGCTGGAGAGTTTGGCATTCAGTTTTGCTTGTATTGATCTTCATTTTTTATTGACCTTTGGAGGCATCTTTTGTATTAATGAGACATTTTGTAGCAACTCTTATCCTTGTCTATCTTCTTGGCCATCACGATTTGAGCATTTCGGATCGACATCTTCATTGTAGCGAGTTTTCTTTATGAATAAAGAAGAATTGAGATGTTTGGCTTGTCTATCTTATTGCATATGGTTGGTATGTTCCATGGTTATCTCTTTACATTATTTGCTGCATACACATAAACACATCTAAAGGTAGATCAACAAAGTGTTGTGAAATACCTCACTTTCGAGAAAAAGTTTAAAGACACCAAAGCGATGATCCTTGCATAATGGTTTGGGATCATTACACACATCAACAATGTAGTGAAAGAAGTTTGAAGTAGGGGGATTGGATGTTTTTAAGACTATAACCATATAAGCGGATATCCCTCAAGCAATCCAAAATAAAGTATCACCAAAGTACTGTGGCCCTTGTAAGGTGTTGCAAAGATTGGTACTATAGCGCCTAAGAGTGGAGTTGCACGGATATTCCACTTGCGAGTCCGCGCAGTTTTCCATGTTTCATGCTTAAGGAGGTTATAGGCGACAAGAACCCAATTCAAACTATATTGCGAGTGACGAGGAAGGAAAATCATGTTGGAGCCTGAATCCATCAATGATACAAGAATTCGTTAGGTGAGGAATAGATCCATTTGATAATATCTCATTAAGTGGAGGAAACTACCGTCTGAAGACTCCACTTGGGAAGATGGAGTCTTTATACAGAAGCATACATAGTTTCTCAAGCATTGAGGACAACACTTGTCTCGAGGGGAGGGGGCATGTTGAAGCCCTAATATTGGCTCATCACCCCTTAATTGGGGCATATTATATTAGTAATGTTATTTTATTTATGTATGACTTTAGGTATTAGTTGTAATTATACCTCCTAGTCTCCCTATATATACCAGGAGACATTTTTCATTGAATCATCTTGTACTTGAACATTTAGAAGTGGGGTAAGGAGGTTCCCCCTCGAAAAGGCTTATTATCACGAGGAAATTATCTCTTTTTCAAGAAGCGTTGAGTACTTTTTTTTTGGTTTTTCTATGCTATATTGATGTTTGGTTCTTATCATAAGGTTATTATAGTGACCACCTAACTATAAAAATCCTATATAATTTTTTTCATGGAAATTTTACTTGTGGTGACCATGTCCATTAGAGTCCATTAACCATTATTTCTTCATCATTTTCAATATTTACAAGATATACAAATTGATAGAAGATTCTTTTGAACTATTTCATCTCTTATTGATTTGGGAACTATGTGTCCAACAAAAAAAAGTAGAGGAAACAAGCTACATTTTTTATTCTTTTGAATGAATTTGGATTTACTTGACACAGTTGCAACCCTACGGCATGAGAAAGGTGGATTGTAGGTCATGCATGTGGTTGTTGTTGTAAGGAATCTCAGGTGGATTGTAGGTCATGCATGTGGTTGTTGTTGTAAGGAATCTCATCATACAATGTAGTCATCATGAAAAGAGTGGAATCACCAGTTGGCTAGATGGAAATGCCTCATATGTTTCCAATGCCTATTTTCCTTAAGGCACTTAGTTAAGTCAAAAGTATGTTAATTTAGCACCCTGATGCTTTTAGACATTGCCAACTAGACCTGGTTTTCTTTGTTGGCCTTCCACCCAAAGTTGCAACTACTTATCCTTTTTACAACATATGTGCATCATTTAATCAATACATGTGCAATGATATTATCTAGCCACTTTTCTATGGGTTGAATGTATAATACAAATTGGTAGGGACTATGTTGCTATGTATCCTTGTTTACAATGTGGAATAAATTTTCACATTCTATGGAACTTATTTACAATGTGGCAGAGAATTAGCTTTGGAATTTTTTTATTGAGATTGTTATCTCCTTGGATGAGTATGCACACTTTAATGTACCCAACAACCCTTGTCCTCTACTAAGGCTATGGGGTACTCCATAACCATACCAAATTCATGCTTATTTTTTCTATGATATTAACTCATTAACAAATGCAATTAACCATGAGACCATAGTTTATAAAAGTGAGCTAATATAAGAAATTAGATCTGAACAATATAGAAACTAAATTAATACATGGCATTAACCACAATAAACTAGAATTTTCATCAGAAAATTGAGAAAACTAGCATTTTCATTAACAAATTGAGAACCACTTATCTTATAGAATATTTCACCAATTGGATATAGAAGAAGGACATTCCTCCCAACCATGGGATCCTCACTACACTTAATATCTATGCAACAAAGGCCATTGTTGAACACTAAGATGATCCATATGGATGTTGGTGGCCTCCTACCTATCCCAACTGCTTCATTTTGGCAGTTTTCCAGTTTGGCAGTTTTTTCCTAGTTCTTGGGTCCCTAACTTTCGGGGTCGTTTTGAGGCCCTAAACAATGTTTTTAGGGCTCGCCACAGTTAGACTATATAAGGAGTTGGAATATAACAAAAAAATGTGTATTCCTAGGATATACCTTTCCAACGGGCTATTGTGTGCCTAAAGCGGAGATAGTATGCAAAAGTTATGACATTAAGAAGTTGATGTACTAACTTACCCCAACAAGGCCCACATGACTTTTGGTGCTTCATCTCCTAGGCTTAGGTTTTTGGATCTCTAGGGTTTTGTAATTCATTCTTATTGTAAAAAGGACCTCAGAGCTTCATTTTAATCATCTTCTTGTGAATGAGCGCAACCGTCACATCTCTTCTTAGAGATAAGCTGCCACCATTCCAACAAGCTTATTTTCTGCTGCATTTTATAGTTTCATCTTATTTTCTTATTAAATAGAAACTTGTTTTAATGTATCTTTGTTATTCTTTATTAAGCATATTTTAATAATAATTTGGATTCATTTTTTTATGCTCATAAAATTCGGATCAATGGTATCATAGCAGTCTTCTCCTTGTTGTTCTTAATGCATGTCCCCACCGAGGTCAAGGTACAAAGAATTGGGTCTTGAGCTTGTTTCCCTTGAGGAAAATATCTCTCCCATGCCCGAACGAACTCTTTTGGTGGGAGAAAATAAAGACGATGGGACATGAGATCCTTTCAAAAATTTTATTGAGGAATCCCTGACTCAACAGAGGAATAAGATGATGGATAGTTTTGCGCAAATCCTTCGGTGGCTACCAATAGGCGACACATCTTCCTCAAGTGGAGGCACTTCCCCCTTCAAGGTACAAATCAAATTTGATATTCATATATTTGAAGATTAGATAGATGCAGATGCTGTAGACAAATGGTTGAATCTAATAGAAGGGTATTTCTCTATCCATAAATTTTTGAATAGAGAAAATATTACTTTTACACTCCTCAAAGTTGTTCCTCATGTCAAAGATTGGTGGGAAACTTTTTGTGAGAAAAAGGAAACAAAGTAAATTTATATCGCAGGTTCGTGTTGGGATTATCCCATATTGCGTGGGCCCTCAACCAAGTAACCAAGGGTGGCGGTAAGGAAAACATTGTGTGGGGCTTGTCACAACAACAAGCGTTCGATGATTTGAAGCAACACTTGTGCTCATCCCAAGTAATTTCATTACCATATCTACAACAACCCTTTGAGATTGAGACAGATTCTTCTGACTATGTTGCAGGCAATGTTCTCACTCAACATGACCATCTCATGGCCTATCATAGTGATCCACTCTCAGATGTTGTTCGTAAGTACCCTACTTATGACAAATAAATGAACTCCATTGTGCAAGCCTACCGCAAGTGGAGACATTAAATTCTTGGGAAGGAGACAATCATCCACATTTATGATAATCCATTGTAGTGCATGCATACACAAGGAAAATTGTAGAATGACCACCATCAGAAGTGGTCCACATACTTGCAGCAGTTCCCCCTAAACATCAAGTATAAAACAAGAAGTACCAATCAAGTCAATGATTGCCTCAGCTGACCTCCAGTTGGGGCACTCACCATGGTGCTAGACTCTTGTGGCCACGAGACCTTCAGATGGCCCCACCTATATGAGACATACCCTAACTTCACCACCACCTACCAAATGTTGGGCACAAACTGAGTTGTCACTAATTTCCATATTCAGGATGGGAGGTTGTTCCATGTGGTCCATTTCTGCGTTCCATCAAGAAAGTGAGTGAATTTCATTGGGGAATCCCATTACATTCGAGTGGCAGGAAACTTCAATATCGAAAAGACAGTGGCAGTACTATAGAAACATTTCTACTGGATGAAATTTCGATAGGACGTGGGCAAGTATATCAAGTCTTGCACTGCCTGCGCTATTGCCAAACCGACCACTAAGAAACAATGTATGTACACCCCTACGCCTACTCCTGACAGGACATGAGAATCCATCTCAATGGACTACATGTCGGGCCTTCTATCCACCAAGAGGGGAAATTACTGTGTTTTTTTTGTTGTTGATCACTTTTCCAAGATGGTGATTCTCGCCACATGTAAGAAGAGCATCACATAAGAGGCCACTACCAATATATTCTTTGAACGAATATGGGTACATTTTGGAATCCCACAAACTATTGTCTCATATCATTATAGTTGATTCCTCAACACATTCTGGTCAAGCCTCTAGTCACTGTTGGACACCAGGCTCACCAAATCCACTGCTTTCCACCCCTAGACAGATGGCCAAAATGATTTTATCAATTAGATGATCGTGCATTGTTATAAGCAAAATCTGTCCGTAGGGACAAATCCGACCTATCCGGCTATGAAGCCGGTTACAGCCCCTTTGGTAGCTCGGCACGAGGCAGAGACTACCTGCACCTCAGGTGGTCCTTCGCCTGAGGCGGTAAAGAAGGGGGAAGAAGAAAGGTGAAAGACTTACAAAAAGTCGTTCTCAGGACCACCCACCCTGGGTGTTATCCTTCCTTAGCTTCCTGGATAGCCGAAATGGCCTGGGGAATGAAAATTAGAGACAAGGGGATGAAAATGAGCTTGCTGATTTTTAGGACAGAGAACTAAATAAAGTGGACATTGAGCTGTTCACTTCCTTAAAGTGTTGGAAATTGTCCCAGAATGGGTCACCGGGGTAAACCAGTATCCTGGGTAAATAACCAATGAATGCTTTAAGTAAGGGGTATGAAACAAGGCTGAAAAGGGGGTTTAAAAGCTACAGCCAAGTACTTTTAAATGGCTATAAATTGCGGACAACAAGCTAATCGAAGCTTTCAAGGAAGGGAAACAAGCCTAGAATGGCTTGATACCCCTCGGGGTGACCCGGGAAATGATCCCGGAAAATTGTTAAATCAAAAAAGGGCTGTAAAAGTGGATGAACAACTTTACAACAAGCTGTTACAGCTATAATATAAGGGAAATTATACACAACTTCAGTTTTGGTTCGTGAGTGAAAAGGTGGACTGACAAAAGGTTGACTTTAAAAGTATTTTATTGGTCAATTTTTGTTTTTATCACATGCCTTGGCCACCACACTGTTTTAAAGGTTATCCCGATCAGAAAAACACATCCCGAAACTGTGCCAACTAGTATAAGAAGAGTAGTCCTAGCAGTCCACGATGGTTAGGTTGAAGAGTGCCCCATGCAGTTCAGAGAAGTAGGGGTTAGCCACTTCTCGTCACTAGTGCTTTCGGGCTCTTAAAGCCACTTGGATGGAAGAAGGATACCTGCGAAAAGGAAGAGGGTCAGGACCCCCCCCTAAAGAGGGTTTTTGTTGAGCTTACCCAAGCAGAGTAGTATTCCAACCGAGCTAAGCTAATCAACTCCTTGACCATGTGGTACTGAGGGAAGACCACTCGACTTATACTAACTAGACAACTTCCGAGGGGCTTCTGATGAAGACTCCCTAGCTTTGACTCTTAATATTCTATGAAATTGAAATTGCATAAAATGAAATTGCATAAAATGAAATACCAGACCATCCACATGGCGAGGTCACGCCTTGCTTTCACAAGTGTGCCTCCTGGTTACTGAAATTGAAATCTATTTTGAAACTATATACATGAAACAAGAAAATAGATAAGTGACATATATGTCACGGCTAGATAATATGTGTATGTAAATATCTAAATAATATAAGTTTTTGTTTTCTATGTATGGGGCAGACCCCTAAATTGTTTTCAAGTATTATTTGCGGCGTTTTTCATATATTTAGCTTGCTAAATATGCATGGCCCCTTTTTGGGGCAGCCACCTGTAGATTAGTGAGCGAAAAAATGATACAATGAAAATGTAACAAGATTAGAGAATTACAACATTCAACCGAAAGGAATGGGTTGAGACTTTTTGCGAGCGGCAAAGCCGCCATATGCATGAAAGCCCCAACTAACTCCTTGTATGGGGATTGGAAATTTAGTGTTTGAAATACAAAAGATGTGATTGTTATCTACACAAGTATTAACCAAATTTTTAGCATGAATTCACAATTGGATCATTCAAACTACTTACACAAATCGAACATATAAA
>SNQJ01S0176260.1:0-11448 GCA_010110895.2 Picea sitchensis | reverse complement strand
ACCAGTTGATCCTATAAATTATAGGGTGATAACAGTGGCTCCACCTGGGGATGGTACTCTCCTTGTGAAGTGCCAAGAATCCTAATTCCTGATGTTCTGAAACTTTATCCATAGTCACCTTTGTTGCTGGATTGATTTTATTTCGAAAAATTGGAAGACAATGGTCAGTGGCTTAGGGCCTTCTCTCCGGGCTTCAACCATATGACCAAAGTTATTCACTTAGAAAGTCACAAGTAAAATGTAAATAGTTTGTACAATGGAAAGTGTGACTTCAGGTCCCTACTGAGGCGGTGAATAGTGCTTCAGCATTCTGCCATTTATAGGTCCTCCTGGCAGATCTGTCCCATCACTATTGTTGAGAAAGAAGGTATTATTCCCTCTGAATGCTTGAATCATGTATGGTCCCTTCCACATACTATCGAATTTTCCATTCTTTCCCTTGTCTTCATTTCAGGAATCCCATCTCAACACCAAATCTCCTAGATCAAAATCATCCTCCTTGGTTCTTTTGTCAAAAATCTTCTTAATGCTTTCTTGGACTACCTAGGTCTTGTTGTATACTTCTTCCCTAGACTGTTGCAAATGGATCATCTGGTTTATCCTTCTTTGGGAGTCGTTTGGCTCGGCTTGCATGTCTTGCAGCAATTTCATGACAGGAACTCCCAAGGAAGTGGGAAAAACTACTTCTGTGCCATAGACCAGCTGATATGGTGACATACTGATTGACCTTTTGGTGGTCAATCTGTTAGCCCATAGTGAGAAAACCAACATGTTATGCCATGACTTCTTGTTTTCCTGTAAAGTTTTCTTGATAATGTTTACCAGGGTTTTATTTGATGATTCCGCCAGCCCATTCCCCTGAGGGTAGTAAACTGTGGAATGTCCCAAACCAATATGGTACTGGTTGCATAAATATATGAGTTTCTTAGATCAAAACGCAGCTGCATTGTCAGTTATAATCTTTCTAGGACATCCAAAACGAGACAAGATATTATTTTCAAGAAATTTAATAATGACAGAATCAGTGGCTTGTCTGCTTGGTACTGCTTCGATCCATTTTGTAAAATAATCCATGGCAGTAAGAATCCACATGTGCTAGCCTGAAGAGGGAGGATGTATTTCTCCGATGAAGTCTAATCCCCATTGTTGGAAAGGGGCCTCAACGGAGATTAGTTTTAGGGGTAGAGGAAGAAGTTTCCTTTTGCCTTCGAATAACTGACATTGATGACATGAAGTCACTTTATGATGCACATCAACGAATAGAGTTGGCCAATAGAATCCAGCTCTGAGGATTTTGTTGGCTGTGGCCTTCCAGTTCAGATGACCACCACAGTCTCCTGCATGAAACTCCTGCAATACTCTGTCAGCTTCATCCTTCAATAGGCAATTTAACAAAATACCTCCAGGATCTTTCCAATACAGATTGCCTTCTAGAATGCAAAATTTTAATGCTTTGAATTTCAAAAACCTAGCTTCAATTTTGGTCAGACCAATGGGAGCTTGTAAATTATGCAAAACAAATATCAGGTCTACGTACCATGGAAAGTTGAGAAATTCCCCTCTCATGCTTGGAGTCGCCTGCTCACCCTGTTCATCTACTGCAGCTAAGAAATTAATGTCAAGTGCATGGAAATTTGATTCAACCATTAAATTTGCTAGACCTTGACCTTTAATCAGTTTAGTAGGCTTAATCTCTATGTCATATTCTAGAATGATAGCAATCCATTTTCCTCTTCGGCCATCTGGATTGTCCTGGGTTAAAATGTCTTTTACTACCGCATTCGGGACATATGCAATGGTGTGGGAATGGATAATGTATACTCTAAAATCTTTTATGGCTTTCACCAAGGCAAAAGCTTGTTTCTCCATTATTTTATAATTCAAAGCAACATCTCTTAAAGCTTTACTGAAAAAGGATATGGGTTGTTCATACCCTTCGTTGTTTTTCTGTAGTAATATTGTTGCAATGGTATGTTCAAAGGCGAAAGAAAAAAGATAAAAATCTTTGGTGAAGTCAAGATTGATCAAGACTAGGGCCTGCGTGAGTGCACGTTTGACTTGTTCAAAAGACTGCCTGGACTCAGTATCCCATTTTATTTTTGTGTCCTTTTTTAACATGTTTGTGATGTTCCTGAGAAGGTCAAGTAGGTTGGGTATGAAGCTTCGCAGAAAGTTTATTTTTCCGATAAAAGGCTGTAACTCTTTGATGTTTCTTGGGTGTTCTAATTTTTGAATGGCCTCAATTCTGCTGGGGTCAATTTTAATTCCGTCCTTAGAGATTATATTCCCTAGTAGTTTACCTTCCTCTAATCTGAAAAGGCTCTTATTAGGATTTAAAGAAATCCCAAATTTCCTGCATTTATCAAAAACTCATCTGAGATGTCGTAAGTGCTCGTCATCACATTGGGAAAACACAGTTACGTCGTCCAGATAGATGACAATAAATTTTCCAATTTCTTCCACAAAAGTGATGTCCATCGCTCTCTGGAAAGTGGCCCCAGTGTTCATCAACCCAAAAGGAATTTTCACCTACATGAAAGTGCCCCACGGTGTTGTGAAAGTGGTTTTCTCTTGGTCATCTGGGTGAACGAGGACCTGATTATAACTCAAGAAACCATCCAGTAAAGAGATTCGAATGGATCTGACTACCCTTTGTAATATGTGGTCCATTTTTGACAATGGGTAATTGTCCTTCAGAGAGACCTTATTCAGATTTCGGAAATCGATGCAAAGCCTTATTTCTCAGGATTTCTTTTGTGTTGGGACCAAATTTGAAACCCATTTGGAAAATCGTAACGGGACTATGATTTTAGCATCGTACATTTTTTTGATTTCTTTTTCTATCAGAGGAAGTAGCTTGGGATTGATTCTCCTAAGTTTTTGTCTGAAAGGTTTTTTATCTTCTTTTATTGGAATCCTGTGTTGTATGATGTTGGTGTCATAAGCTTTCAAGTCCTCGTAACCCCAGGCAAAAACGTCTGAATATTCCTTGAAAAGCTCAATGTATCTGAGTTTCTGCTCAGGGGGTAAATATTTGGAAAGTTTCACCATCTTGGGTTTCTCTTCTGTCCCTATATTACAATCTTCTACTTCTTGACCTCTGGCTTCAATTTTTGGTTTTTTAGCTACATCATTAAAATCAAATAAGTCCTCTAAAGGAACTAAACCCCTAGGTAAAACATTACTTTTCAAATGAAAAACTTCAGCTTCTATCTCATCATCACCTAACTCTCCTGAATCTATCTTATTTACACTATCATTTCCAAAATCATGTCTTTTTACATTTTCATCTTCATTTTCTAAATCTATGTTTGTACACTCGAAATCATTTTTACATTGTAGGAAATCTTCGATTTGATCATCATTACCAAATACCTACCAGTATCTGATGTTGTCTGGAATAGTTGCTCTGCACTTCACTTCCACCATGTATGGACGAGTGGAGCGAAAAAGTATCTTGCATGTGGCTACTGACGTAGCTAATCCATCTGCTAAAATATTCTGTCCCCTAGGCATCACCTGCAAATCAATTTCAGTGAAACATTTAAGGGTGTCCAGAACAACATTCCTATAAGCTCTAAGACGGGGGTATTTTGCTGCATACTCACCTTTAATTTGCTTGATTATTAACTCAGAATTACCTCTTATCATAATTTGTTTGGAACCAACCTTCTTTAGAAGTTTCAGACCGAGCATCAAGGCTTCATACTCAGCAATATTGTTAGTGCATTGCAAATTCAGTTTGTAAGAATGGTTTTTCGAATACCTGGATTTGTGATTATGCAACCAAACTCCTGCTCCAACTCCTTCTTTGCTTACTACTCCATCAAAGTCCATGCTCCAAAAATCTGCTAGCAATTCTTCCGTTATCACATTTTTCTTTCTTTCTGCCTCGATGATTTCTTAGTCTTCGTCCGGACTCGATGTATCTGCTTCCAGCTGAGTGTCTTGTTCTCCCATATGGCCATCGTTGTATAGAATAAAGGAGTCCAGGTCAGAATGTGCAGAGTACAGGGGATAGTTATGTGGTTTTTCTTGGCTGTTAACCATGTATTTCATCAGTGTTTCTCTGTATAGTCTTCTTTGTTGCCCAAAAACAGGGACAGTGGCATACGACATATCCAACTACAAAGTACATTTCAACTTGGCCCCCCAAGATCGGGACAACAACATACCATATTTTGGGGGAATGTCCACAACCACAACATCCATGACCATGCTTTTTGCGGGACTCTGAACCAGGGTGATACACAGATCCTTGATCAAAATGATACATCAAACTTTACTGGAGTCAAAAGAGTGTAAGTCCTTGTAAGGTCTGGTAACTTCAAGTCCTAGTTTTTCCATCACTACTTTAGGCATCAGATTATGGGAAGCACCTGAATCTAACATAGGATTATGCAGAATCAGGTCATGTATATTAAGGCTGACGTAAAAAGGAGCGACATCACCATTGTCGGTCTGACCATCCACTTCAGGTCCAAACAGGAGTTCAGGTTGATCATCTGTAAGGTTCACAGTATCTGAATGATTCGTTGATCCAATAGTTAAGGCCTTCGTGCCTATATCAGGTTCAATGGTCAGCACTTTAATCACCTGTGAACGGTAAGTGTCTTTGCTCATCAACTCAGAAAGGGGAATGGGAATTTTTACTTTGGCCAATTCCCCTTCGAGGATGAAAGGTGTAGGTGCTCTGCTTTGGCTCGACAATTCTGATTTTTCCACCACAATCTTCTGGCCAGAAGTATTTGGTGGATTAGTTGATGAAACTTCAGTCTGTGCTGATCTTTTCAGAATAGTAAGGTTTCGTTTTGTTGGAACTTCAGCATTACCTTTCTCAGGAATCTTCTTGGCAGAAGGCTTAGGGGATTTTTGGGTTTCGACTGTCTTCTTTGTTTCAGTCACTTTTCTTGGAGAACTTTCGTCTGTCTTTTTACTTCATAGATTGTGTTGTCGGTGTACCTCCAAAATAGCATTTTCAAATGCCTGTTGTTCGGCATCTTCTGCTTCTTCACTTACCTTTGTTTGAGAGAGAAGAAAAAGTTCTTGCTCTTCCTGGGTAAGAAATATAGCTTCGTTATCATGAATGCCCATGAGGTTTATGTGAGTGTCCTCCAATTCTTTAATTACTTCTTCTCCTTCATTGGCATAATTTTCTTGTAGGGGAGGTCTGATCTGTTGATTAGGACCTCTCTGTTCCCTTTGATCCCTAGGATCTCTCTTCCTAATTTGGGGAGGGTTTCTTATGAAGTTAGGATTCCAAATTTGAGGAGCTGGTGGGTTCTCTCTAGTAGGGTTTCTTTCGGAAACAGTAAGTCTCTCCATCATTCTTTCCATTGCTCTGGCCAAGGAATCCAATTTGGAATCAGAAGTTGATGTGGAAGGTTCCTCTTTGATTGTGACTCTCCTCTTTGTCCTCTGTCGTGCCCTTTTTGCCAACAGGTTGGCCTCCACACTTATTGCACTTTTCTGCATGTCCTCCAAGGTGGTGGAGTTTCTTTCCCTTAATTGGTACGACATGTTGGCGTCAAAACCATCAGGGAATTTTGTTAATGCCAAACCCTGTGGAGGTTTAATATCAGTTGGAATTGCATTGTATAGGTTATTGAAACGGGTGTAGTAATCTTGTACTGTCTCACCTTGATTTCTTCTGATGTTTTCGTATTCTGACAAGATTTGGAGAGGGTTTTTCTTTACCTCCCATATGTCTAGAAAACTTCTTTGGAATGCGACAAGGTCGAGTATTGAGGTAACGCGTAAACCTTTATACCATTTCTTAACGTCACCCATCAAACTTTGCGCAAACAATATCATTTGAACGTCAGCCTCATCTACTTCCTACATGTCAAAATAATCATTGATTTTATCAATGTGTTGTTGTGCGCTCATAGGTCCTATTCCATCGAATTGTGGAAGTCTCATTTGATAGTCCTGGGGCATAGCATGAAGGGATGTGGCCAACACCAAGGGAGCATATATGGATGCCATGATAGGTGGAGGAGGCGGGATGACAACCTGGATGATAGGTGAGGTGGTGACAGAAGATGAGGATGAGGAGGGGCTAGCTAGCACAGAGTGAGTGGGTTGAGGTTTAGCAGTGGGAGATAGAACTTCAAGAGTCCAGGGTTGCAAGACGGTTGGGTCCAGCATGGTTTCAGCCACAAAGCTATCAAATTTTGTGCTGAACAGGCTTTGTTCGAAAAGGATGTCAAAGTCGAGATCCTGAAGGGCAACAAGCTCCTCTGGAAGAGAAGGGGACTTTTGAAGGGTGTTATGACTTACTGAACCTTCAACAATGATCTTTTTCCTAAGCAACTGTTCTGGATTATCAGTTGCTATCACAGGTTCTAGGTGTGGATGAGATCGAGTATAAGCTCTTTTGGGAGCCAGATTTCTTTTTGATTTCTTATATATATACTTTTTAGTTTTACGAATCCGAAAATAATATGTACAGGTTTTTAACAACCTCTAAACATTACTTGTTTCTCAGATTTGCAATATTTCAAAAGCAAATTGTTCTTCCAGGGAAAAGGAGACGTGAGGTGAAAATTTGTTTAGTTCTTTCCCCAATGGAGTCGCCACTATGTTAACGCTCTGTAAATTTCTTAGAGGTTGTTAGGAAAGAAGAAATCTACGAGAGGTAACTTTATCCAACCACTTCGAAGCTAGGATCTAGCCCTACCAGCTTCAGAGAGGAATCTCTCTATAAGATTTAGATATGTTTCAAATTTAAAATATTAGGCTAGGTAAATAAAATATGTTTGTTTTGTTTGTTGTAGTTTTTGTTGGGTTGGCTGAGAGAGTTTACACATCCATTGGGCTATGGGGTCTGTATCATGAGAATGAAATCCAAACCAGAAAACAAAGAAACCTTTCACAGGGCGAGATAATATAATCATTGGATTCTTTTAGCAGCATAAATGTGGAATAGCAGAAAAGGTGGGAATGTCAATTACAACAAAGAAGCAATTAAGAATTTCTTTATCATAAAATTAGAATATAAAACATTAAAATATTTAAAGTCAGAAACAAGGTATACAAAGATAAATTTTGCAATGTTCGTTACTTTCAAAGATTAGATTCAAAAAACAGTATGATAAATAAGCGACAATAACATTTAACTTAGAAAGAAAAACATCACCAATGAGTACACGCAAGAATCCTATGAAGATGCCTCTTTGTATTAATGGAAGATCTCTTGAAGAATATTACAGTCTGATAGCTCTCAGGGCATAAAGATCAACCCTCAATACTTCAAAAAGTGAAGTATTTATAACCCAAAATTACAAACGATCCTGTCATTAAAGATTAGGACGTGGTAAATCTATTTTTAGCCTAACTAACTTAACAAATTACAGAAATCTAGGAAACTGTTTGATGATGTGTCGCAACTGCATGTTGTTTTCTGGATGAACCATTGGTGAGGCCTCTGCACGACCTCATCTAACTGGATAGCTGATTGGGCTGGGACAGCTCATCGATTACTCGATCAGGTCGCAAAGTTCTTCCCATCAAAGATGATTGGGAACACTGACTTTGAGTAACCTTCGGTAGACTTCATCCATTTCTGTGTACTTGGTAAAAGTAGGCTTGGTGATGAAGATGTACCGGATCTCATGCTATATGCTGATGTCCAGCTAAAGTGCATCTAGGAATTCCTTGCCAGTGATGGTGCCTTGAATTCCTAAAAATTTTGAACTATCCTTAGCCACATCGGCTAGTCTCTTTTTGTAATCTGGGAGAGTCATCAATTTGTCATTTATCACCTTCAAACCAAGAAGAACTTTCTTCTATAGAGCCTCAAGCTGGCTGAAAAACCTTTGTACCCCTAGTTCCATGGCCTAAACCTTTTCTTCCAGTTGTAGCATCAGTCCTCTCTTGGTCAAGACTCTCTTGACCTCAAGGATGGTCTCTATTCTATCCTCAATTCTCAGCTCTTCCAACTCCTCTCTGGTTTTAGAATTCAGGAATTTGATGATTTCATTAGCCTGTGTGGGCATCTCTCCCAGTTCTGATCTAATATTCTCGATGGCCTATTTACTTCCCTGCACCAATTCATTTTTCTCAAACATAATCTATATCATTGGCCATATTTCGTTCATAGACTAGGTGATGTATGTCCAGACACTTTCTTTGACTTCGGCCAATGTTTTGCTTGCCACTGTTTGCTACCGAAGCTACTGCAACTCTTGTTTGAGCTGGTTTGACACTTTTTTTTCCTTGGAGTAGTTGGTTTGGTAAGAATATTTGAGTTTCTGAAGGTTCTCAATCTCCTTTTTGAGCCTGCTAATCTCTGTCTCTTATAGGTTCATCTCTTCCATAAATTTAGCCAATTCAACTGTCTTTTCTAGAGATGTTAGTGGATTTGCCGATGGAACTTCTGCAAGTGACGTTGTGCTCACTCCGGAGAGTGGTATTTCACTCAATGGAATGACTTCCATGGGCTTTGACTGTTATTTCTCTTTAACTAGCTTCTCCATTTCATCTTCCATTTCCTTCAATTGTGCATTATTCTCCATGCTCAACTTGAGCATCTCATCTTTTTCTCTTTTTGTCTCTATTATTTCCTTTGCCTGTGAGTCTACTATTGGTGGAAGCTTCAATTGTTTCCTTAAAGATGCTATGTCTGCATTTTTCTTCTTGATCATCTCCTTGACTGCTTTCACACTTGAGGGATCATACCCGATCTTGAGGACCAGTTCCTCCAACGTCTTGATCCTATTATCCTTGGCAAAGGATGATATTTTCTCCAACTTCAACTATGTTTGGACGTTGTTCAGAGACACTTGTAACCTGGAGGCAATAGTGGAAGCATGTGCCAATGTGGAGAAAACCATTTCTCCTGTTTTCCTGTGCAGATCCATTTGATCAGCTGGATGCACGTCCTTAGTCTGGAACTCAAAAGTGGCCCTTTTGTAATCGATGATTACCTTTGGGTTTGGTACCTGTGCTTGGAGGAATGCCATGTGCATTATGCCCTTGTCAGTGTAGAATGTCAGTAGCAGCCTGTGTTGTGCAGTCGATGTCTGCTTCCAGAATTGGGCATATGTGCTGCTAGTGAGAGTCTGATTCTTTTTCTTGATCAGATCATATTTCTCAAAAATACTCAACTTCGGTCCTATCTTGCTTGGCTAGTTGATTGGTGGAATATATGTAGGCTTCTTTGGTAACACTGTGGTTATGATCTGCTTGTTGCCTATACTGAGGAGTGACCAATCAACCTCTGTCACTCTAGTGGATGGAATTTCCTTTTCTCTAGCCGGATCAGGAGCCGGACTGGTTTTTGGCCTCTTGGTATGTAGTTGAAATTCTTCTAATGACACTTCGGTGACAGGAGGTGACAGATCTTGTCTAGGCCTTTTCTCCTTTGGAGCCTATGGTGTGGTTGTCTGTGATACAGTGACCAGGAGGTCATGTTGTTTTGTTTCGACCAAAGTATTTGGTTCCCATCCTGTTTGGTTTGCAAATTTTTCTACCTCGGGCATAGATTCGTGGACATACAGGATATTCTTGTTTTTTACCCTCATCTCGGAAATAATCTCGCACGGATCATAGTCCCATGTGAAAATCACAAAGAAATTCATTTCCTTTAGTAGCATGTCTGCTTCCTCCCCAGTGCCTTGACTCTTGCAGATGAAAGACCCAATCTGCCCTTTGATTTTGAGTTGTTGTTTCTTCTTTAAAGACACAAAATGAATATCATCCGAGTTTATCATCTGCCTTATGTATTCCAGGGAAAAAATTCTAACAGGTAAGTATTTGGGCAGCTTATATGGGGCCAACTCACATGCATAGACTATGATCTCAGTGTGATTTTGGTATAGGTACCAATCACCAGTCTTTGTATGATCTGAGAGATGTAGGATCCTCTGAACTTCATCATTAATCCTGGGTTCTGGTCTGTCGCTGAGCATACTCACCATTGGGTGGTAGAACTGATCGATGAACTACTTGAAACTGAATTTCGTGGAGTTATGTCTGAGCAGGGAAGTCCATGAGGTTATTGCCTGAGGTTTTCCATCTCCGTCCATCTTTTGCATAGAAAAAGAAAATTTTTCCACTTGGAAGAAAACGAACAAGTATGCTAGTATTGAAGAATACTAGAACATGCCTTCTGTGGAAAAATTGATGAATTGCTCATGAATGTTGTTCGCTAGGAACGTGCTGAAGTCGAACTGTGTAGTGGGATTCTCATCGGTAGAGAAAATAGACAAAAATCCCAGAATGGGTTCATCTACCCACTGATCTAAAAAATAACTAAGCAAGGCACATAGCGATGTGATAACCTAGTTTCCTTTTGTTGAGAAGATTGAGGAAGGATAAGGGGGGTTTGTAGTGGGGAGCTGAGTGGATTGTGGAAGGAAAAGCTCAATAATTTGAGCTCTTTGAGGAAAAGATAGCTTCTGGTATAATTCTGTGATGATCTCGAGGTTAAAAGGCAAGGCGAAGTCAGCTCAGGATATTTGCATCATTTGGTCGATGGTTTCTGGCGTGATGAGGAAAAGAACCTCCCCGAAAAGGGATACGATGTCTCTTTTCTCAGGGATATAGTGGGCTTGGCACTTGAGGGAGAACTCTGGGAAGTGGTGAATCTGGGGGAAGAGATACAATGGTAGGTTGGACTCCCAGAGTCCAATTTCATCACTCTGGTCCAAGAAAACTTCTTTAAGCCATGACTGTAGGTCTGCGAAGTTGAAATCGTACTTTGTGTCTGCGATTAAGTAATTTTGGTCGGCCAAAGGAATCCTGTCGAGATCGACAGGAGGCGGGAGAAACGGGTTCTCTTCACCTTCTGTTCATTTTGACTTTGGTGCCATTACTGTAACAATACCTACAAATAAAACAATGTTAGCGGGGACGATTGTAGATGGGGGCGACTGACTGTAACGGAGAAGAAAACGGGGTAAATTCTCCTCTGGTGCGATGAGTGGGTAAATGGTGAAGGAGTGAAGAGTTAGGGTAATTTTGAGTAAATGGGTATCCATTGGGCACGGGGGACAAGTTAGTTGGTTAACAGATAAGTTATCCAGTAATAAATGGCCAACGGGTCATTTAGAATGTGAGATGGCAAGTGACAATGATTGAGGGATACAAATGAGTGATGTGGCGATTGTCGATTAGTGGAAAAGACCATGGTGAAAGGGCTTGCCACGGGTGGATGAGGGAAAAGGACTAACGGAGTTACAAGATGTGACTCTTATGGAAAGGTGGATAATGACGTCACGAGGTGACGTGGTATGTCAGAAAGTGAGAGGTGGTGGGATTCGAGACCAGTAGATTCATGCCATGTATAGATAGGGGACCTGCCAGAGTAAAAATCCATTTCGGACCCTCCCCCCCATCGTTAAAAGTAGATCGATCGAGGGGGTCCAAAAAGTACCTTGATTTGTCGATCTGTGCGCTTTCCCTTCAACCACAGATCTGTGCATGATCTTTAACACACATTTC
>SNQJ01S0176258.1:28636-39029 GCA_010110895.2 Picea sitchensis | reverse complement strand
CTTAATTCTATATTATTCAGATAAGTTTATTTTAACATGGAGTTGTAAATAAAGTCAAACTGCCTCCCCGTTCTATGTATTATTAAATTTATTTTTATTTTGTTGTATTGGTAGAATCCCTTGTTTACATTGAAGGTTCCTTTGGATGTTGTTATTCTAAACTTAATGTTTTTTAATCTAAAAATCATATCGATCTTTTCCAATTATAAATAAAAAGGATAATCACATATGTTTCTAGTGTTTTTTTTAATCTAAAAATCATATTGATGTTCTCAAATTATATATAAAAAGGGATAATCACACATGTCTCTAGTAGAGGTTTACTTTAAGAGGAAATCAAATTTATTAGCATAATGTTTTCATGTTTCATTTGATTTAGAAATTTCCATATAAACAAGGGAAAACCTATTTTATTTATTCTCTTATGACTATTCATTTGAGACAAAAAAAAAAAAAGGTTATCAAACACAAGCAGCACAGAAGCATATGCAATAGGAGGATGAGAACTTTCCTTTATTGATACTTCTAGCAACACTTCTTTCTTTCTGACCTCTTCCTGTGTGATTCCAGATGATTGGGGATCATCATTGATCTCATTTGGATTATCTTGGATTCCCTTTAATTCAGCCAAGTCCTTCGCTTTCTTCGTGTTAGGCGTCTCCTCTTCCACTTGAGTAACTGAAATCCCAATTCCAAAGACTGTACACAAAATCTCAAATTTGTCTTCATATATCCATATGGTATGCACAATTTCTTTTTGTTCCTCTTGTTTTTCTTCAAGGCCTCATCAATCATTGCCTTAACCATCTAGGAAAACTTTGCAATCCTGAAATATTTAGTCTCTCGGGTTCTATACTACACTAGATCTATCACCCATCGTTCCACTTCCTTCAGGATCTAGGAGTCCGATAAAATTTGTCTTCTTACTTTGACTCTCTTCTCCATCTTCTCTACCTGTGCTCTGGAAACTTCTGAGCAATTTCTAGATACAAGTGTTATGCCTCCCAAGCCTCATATTTGGCGCTACCTTCCTACCAAGGTTTCTTAGAAGTTGAGGCATTTTGTGCACTTCCCTCACCATTCTTCTTGCACCCTCTTCCCACTCTACCAAACTTGACACTAATTGCGGCCAAATACAAAGTCTCCAATAGAAAATCAACAACCCTTGTAGCACCACCACAAACTCGATAAGAGATAGATAAGTGAAAATAAAATGACTATGTAGAAATGTCAAGTCTTATTCCCTCCTCCCAAGGGAAAGACACATGCCAAACATAATCAACCTAAACAAGTAGGTGACCACAATGCTGAGGGTGGAAAGAAAGCAACACACCCCAGACCACACGAAGAATTTGAGCCAAAATATCAGGGTCAAGTACCAAACAATGCAAACAAGATTACCTGGAACCAAGGTGGGTGAGTGCCTAGGGAGCATTAAGGTCCCAACACAATGCTTTCCACTATCTACAAACCAATTGTATCAAAAAACCTTTGATACATATCGCTTCTCCTCATATAGTCAACTACTCCTTCCTTTAAAAGGGTGAATTTCACTATCCACCATACTTCCCCACCTCGTCAAAAAATGATGGCCTTAGGAGTGTGCAACAACATTCATTACCTAGTTGTCCCTCCTCTCAACATTCATGGCTATCTATAAACTATACCACTTTGTAAGTTTGGCTATCATACCCATTATGATCTCTTCTAGTGGGAGGAGTCTCATACTCCCTCCTGCATCACCTCTTCACCCTACGCTTGTCATCGACACTTGACACCTGACACCTCCCTCTTTGTGTCATCCATGTAAATTGTGGTGACGACAGTATGACATGAAGACACGGTCATCTCCCCACCCGTTAACACCCAATTTGGGTGATTCTAAACTTAATGTTATCTATCTATCTATCTATCTATCTATCTATCTATCTATCTATCTATCTATCTATATATATATAATCAATGTAGTCACAAGTGTTATTAGTTAATTTTCAAATTTAGAGTTTATATGTAATGGTGAGTTTGATTTGCAATTCCTTTATGAGTCATGGATGTTGGGATTGAATGGGACACACACTTCTTCATGTTGACAAAGTAAACATTGATTACACCTTCCATGAGCCAATTTTTGTAATAATTCACAATTTTACCTTGTCTTGTAGTACATTTTGCTTATAATGGAATTATTCATTCATTTTTCATACTAAGATTAAATCATTGTCCATTATATTATGCCATAGTTTAAACGTTCTATGAATTCACCCTTTTTTTACTGTTCAAAATAATGTGAAGGAAAATTGGTTATTTCACCTAAAATTGGGCAAGAATAATTTTGGATTGATGGAATTGCAAATATCAAATGTTAACATTGCACAATCTAATTGCAACAAGAGTATTCAAGGGCACTGAATCCATTTCTACATTCAAAACAACAATTTTATCAATCCAAAATTACAATTTTGGCAAAGATTGCATGACTGGATCTTAGTGATGGAAAAACATAAAAATTCGAATTCGTAGAACATTTAGTCTTCTTCATTGTACTATAGGTAAGTATATTACCCATTTCTAATAATAATAATAATAATAATATTGCAGGTCTAATGGTTAAGAATATGTGTTTCCTCTTTAAACATCACATGTTTGAACTTAGAGAGAGTAGGGATATCTACACCTTTGTAAGCTAAGTAGTCAAATCCTTATGCAAAGTTTTCCTCAACTCCCACGTTATGGGGAACACCCAAGCACTTCCCTGCATTTTGTGGATGGTATCTAGTGTAAATTTGTTAATGTTGATTACTTGACCTAGTAGGGACATCGAATTGGTATCTAGTGTAAACTTGTCAGTGATGACTACTTAGCGGGGATATCGAGTGAGGTACACAACAAATGCAACTAGCTTGGGATTCAATCCCAAGACCTCATGTATGAATCTCACTCAACCTTAATGGTAAGACCTAGAATGATTCCATTGTCATTGTAGGTATTACCATTAAACTTTATAGGATGTAAGATTTGATATTATTAATTTGATTATCTTATGTTATGTTCCAATAGTTATGCTAGAACTCATAATCTCTAACCCAAACTCTTTTGAGCCCATGTCGGATACTACTCATGCTAGAAGAAATACCATGTTTAACATGAGAAATTTATGCTTATATTCTAAATTTCTAATCATGGCTTTAGACTCCATGAAAATACATATCACATCAATCAAGAGAACATGGCAATGAGTGTTGCATTTCATTTCAAAGTTACAGGTAATAAATCATTTTTGAATTTGCTCAATTTTATTCCAAACCTTGTGATAGATGCTACAAGGATGTAGATTGTGTTGTTGGTAGATGAAGCCAAAAGAAAGTCTTAGATGATAGAAAAATTCTTGCAAACCAATGTAAAGTGTTTCACCCCAACATAAAAGATGTTGAAATATAATTCTCCATAAAAATTGATGATAAAAAGTTCCATAATCTAGAAAGTAAAAAGAAGAAAGAGAATAAATGACACCATTGTAGCAAGAAATGGGCCCCAATACACAGATATAAAACAAAAAAATTGTATCATTGCAAGATTGAGATAAGGAAGGAAGTAGAGGTATTCATCACTAACTAGGTAAACAAGACAAAGGAAAAATTACTTATAATATCAAATATAAATTAAAAAAAACAAAAAATCTGATCATAAAATATCAAATATCACTCACAACCATAACATGCATTTCACAAAATTGAAACTCAAAAACCATGTAGAAGAGAAAATAAAATCACACTTGGAATATTCGTAATAACTATGATAGTAATATCATAGCTTAGAGCCTTAAAACTAAAAAAGCTAATAAAAATTAATATTACTATCATACTTGTAAACTTTACACAAAAACACAAATTAGTATTACTATCATATGATAGTAATATCATAGCTTAGAGCCTTAAAACTAAGAAAGCTAATAAAAATTAATATTACTATCATACTTGTAGACTTTACACTAAAACACAAATTAGTATTACTATCATACTTGTAGACTTTACGTTACAACATTAGTGTTGTAAAAAAGCTAAATCTATTTTTATATCAACTACATATTTTTAGCATATCTTAGTATTATAATAGTTAATAATAAAAAAATTATATGAATAAGAAAATATCATAAAATATCCTTATAAATACAAACATTCAAATTATATCGAAAATTTTATGTATTACTACCAAGTGTAATAAACATCGTTTTAGGTGTTTAGCTAGGCACATTACTACAAGTTTTCTTAAATAGTTGATAAAATTTTAATGAAAAAAAAGGTACATATAAATTTTATAATCTTACAACCCCATTTACAAAGGTAGTGTCCCCTAATCAATAATGAAATTAAATTGTAAAGGCATGTCAATTCTGGAAAACAACATCATAAGAGAAAAAATAATAACAAAGTTAATATTCACTCAACATATTACTAAACACCCCCATAATAAAAACATTAAAGTTAATTTCTATAACCACACCTTATCTTAAAATCACATCCATTAAATAAATCAATATGATAAGCTCGAAGTCTTATCAATGAAATAAATTTGAAAATATTTTTTTTCCTAATCATACAAAGTATATATAAAATATATATAAAAATTGATTTTACACATTAATAAATAAACATACTAAAAAGTTGCATTAATAAATAAACAAACTAAAAAGTTGATTGGCTAAAAAGTCAACTTAAAACTTTAACCTAGCTCTTTATTTATTATTTAAATTTCACCTTTGTAAATCGTTTTATCATCATTTATTCAATACCAACATGTCGGGTCTCTTCTCATAAATCAATACCAACATCTTGGTCCTCTTCTAATGGGAAACATATTGGGCCCAAGTATAACAATTGCTTTCAACGACGGGTGCTAATGTAGGGGATAAAGTTATTAATCATTAGAAAAATTACAAATATATATTCCCATTCAATTCTTTCATCAATGAGCATGAGCTTGGGAAATGCTACAAACTTAAAAAACATTCGTGCCTCAACTTTAAGTCTATTTACATACTACTATCGACCAAGATAGCTTAGAACGTGAGAGTTATCCGTTGGACAATGCCATAAATTATTACAATGCTTGTTATGAAAACTAGGATTAAAGGAGAGAGAGTTCCCTTATAGTGCATAATCTAATCTCATCAAAATCCTAAAGGATAATCTTACCCTTTGTTTGATCTCATTTCTCGATGGCCAACACATCCTCTAAAGAATTTAGGTTCTTGTAATATGTGGATGAATTTGAAAACTTAGAGGGAAGTTTCTAGTGAATTGGCCTTGTGTTGAAGGTGTGACAAGATAAGGTGGTTACAACACACTAATCGATTCATCTAATCACATGTAATTTCCAAGTCAGAGTATAAGACCAACTATGAACTATTGTAGTCAATGGCTAGAGAGAATGGCTAGAGAGAAGGTTATGATGATCCCTTGTAATTAAACATAGTTAGTGGAGTGGGTACCTATCACTAGCATGAACTATATAGACTTGTTCTTATAGTAGATAATACTTCCAACCCCACATAGGCTAGGGTTTCCATGAAAAGCTCCATCACAAAAACGACGTGGAATGGAAGGATCCACCTCTAGTGGAGTAACCACCCATGGGGTCTTTGGTTTTCCAAATTATCCATCGAACACCTTAGATTATTCAAATTGGTATACCATGTTGGTGGGGGGAATCACTTTGTCCAAGAAAATTGCATCATTCCTTGTTTTCCATATTCCCCACATGATGTGTAAGGGGAGATAAATCAATGAATCATAGGTGCCTTGTTCTTCAAACCATCCATCACATTCCTTTTATAGAGAATATCCTTCCCATGGAGGAAAATTTCCCAATTATTTTGTTGCATTCCAACCCTCACAAGTGAAGTGTCAATAAGAAAAAAATGTGGTTGATAGAGTCAAAGTGTTCTCTACATTGAAAATCAATATTTGGTCCTTCCCTTCGTCCATGTTGAAGATTTTCCTAAGCCAATATTCAATTATATAGTGAGAGGTAGGTGAAGATATTGAAGCTTCCACATTCCCTTGCATCACCAAGGTGTGTTCTCCTCCTCAATTTACCCAAAACTTTCCATTTATCCCAATCGCACCATATATGTGCCCCCATTTGGATTCCTTTCCCATTTGAACTTGTCCTTTCAATTAGTGAGGGACGTAGCCAAGGAAATCAAGCATGACCTATGTTGATTCCACATGAGTGATTTTGGTCCCATGTGACCTAAATCCTTCACAAATTTCCAACTTGAGTGCCATTTTCTTTCATTGAGAGGATCATTGATTTCAACCAAAGTGTATATGTTCCTTTGTTTGAGGCTATCCATCATAGTGTCCATGAATTTTATGCATCCAAGGATACCTACAACAATGTCTCTTCCTATATATGGATCTCCATTCCACCCCTAGGGTCCCATGCTAGGTAGTTTCCATCAAAGTTAATACTTTGAATAAGTGTTTTCTAGAATAATGAACCACTAGAATGCCACTTGCATTGTACTCAAATCTAGTCCAATATATTGAGTGGATCGATATTATTTTTGGATGATATATTTTTCCAAGTCCAATTCTTATTGAATCATTAAGTTCTAAGCATCTTTTGCAACCAATAATTTTGAGAATATTAACAAATCCTTAAATCCCCAACCTCCTTCCAATTTTCACTATGAACCCTTGTTTCACAACCATAATAAATGCATATCGAGTTTCCTTATCTTAGTGAGTATCATCCAAGGGATAACAACTAATCATAGCCACTATATAGGAATGGCCTCCAATACACTTTTGACTAGAACCAAGTTATCAACAAGAGAAATATACTAGTTTCACCATAGAGATATGGTTTTTTTTAATAAATTTGTCATAAAGTCAAATCCAATATTGGAAGAGATAATCATTTACTTTCAATTAGAAGCCTAGATGTTTGATGCATTCACTAAAAGGGGTGATGGAGGAGGGCTACAATTGTGGATTATACTCTAGGTATCTTATATGTGGTGAAATTAAAAGGCCTATTTCCTCAAATTTATTTCCATCTCAATAGTGAAAGAGAAAATATTAATAAATGTATATAAAAATTTGGCCTCTGGCACAATGCCATTTCTGAAAATGAGGATGTCATATACAAATAGATTGTGGGTGATGTAGGTATTTGCTGCAATTTTAATCGCATTAAATTATCTAGTAGATCATTGATGAATATGTGTTGGCTTAACCAAGGCGACAGGTGCGGGAGGGGTGCTTTATGACCTAGGGGGGATAGGAAATATACTTATGCATGGACCATTGGTAAATCTTCAAATAATCAAGTAGAGACCTATGCATTGTTACAGGGATTAAAATTGGAAAAGGATCAAGGTATCACTGATCTCACGGTGGTAAGAGATTCCAAATTGTTAATAAATCATGCCAAATTTCTTTCCTACCCAAAAAATATTCACCTATGTGCTATTATAAGAAGAATTAACCTTGAAATATAATATTTTGACACTATAAAATTATTTAATGTGTTAAGAGATAACAATAAGGAGGCAAATAGGCAAGCCAGTCAAGCTATCCAACTCAAGGAAGGAGTTCTCTCAGTCGATGGAATACATTCCATTGAAACAATCCCATGACATAGAGGTCTACATCACTCTTTATTTTTTGGGTTTTACTTGGTTCTTTACCCATTTGGTTGGGTTAGGCCTGTTATCGCACAATTTGTAGTTAGGATAAAAGACATATGTAAAGAGTCAAACTGGCGTAACTGAACCAATCCCACCCAATGTCACCTCGATGGGAAGGTTCTTTCTATTTAGGGAGGTAAGGCCCAGGGGAGACGTCCCTGGTGACTTGAGGTTTTGAGAAGGAAAAGGATTGAAGACTAAAAGATAAATTCCCCCTCACAAGTCACCACCGAGCAGATAGTTTGGCTAAACAACCAATAAAGAGAAGTATAGCCAAAAGGAGATGCACCTGCCCGAGACAAAGAAACAAGAAATATATATATGCAAGCTTACTCACTTGGTTGGCACTTCATATAATCAATGACTATCAGATATATAAGAAATTGAGAAATAAATATAAACAAAGTCAATGTTTATATAATAGCAATGATTTACAATATCACTTCTTCAACAAATGTTGAAAGAGTATGGCATTCAATGTAACAATTAACACTTCATTCAGGTAATGCCTTTGAATAGCCATTCAATTGATCATAAGTAAAACGATAGATTCACAATGATGATAATAGCAAATGATGATGACAACAAATGAGTTAGTAGGGTTAGTCTAGGCTAGGGTTAGAATAGTTAGGGTTTTGTTTAAAGTATTAAGAGTTGTTTTTTATCACAAGTACTCACACGCTAGGCCTTAGATCAGTGCGTTCCTAGGGTTAATGGAGTCAAAAGGAGGATGTAGAAGATGAAGGATCAAATAATAATAATATGACTAAGGACAAGAGGGTTAGACCTTGAGGTGTTGCTATGGCAAGGCCTCAAGGATAAAACCCTTCCAGGTTAGAAAGAGTAATTGTTCTGATTATATTGCTAAATTTTGTATGATGTTACAGTCTTGGAATAAGGGTATCAATTCATGTATGTAATTATTGTCATTTTGTTTAAATACAATAAATCTTTTGTGTGTCAATATATATTGGATTTGCTGAGAAATTGTTTAAAGGGGAGGTGAGGAAACTATTTGAAAAAACCTTTGAACCAAATAAACATTAGAACATACCAACATTTAACACAACGCATATCAATAGTGAACTGTTTGATGAAATATTTAAACCAAACAACATAAAACATATCAACAGTAACATAATAAAACACATCAATAGACAGAGGGAAAGCATATCAACAATAAAGGGGGAATTACAGTGGTATCAGAGCATGTTGTCCAACTGTTTGAAAAAATTCCTTAGCTAAATAAACATCAAATATATCAGCATTGAGCATCAAAACCTATCAACAGTAAAGGGGGGATCTTACAATGCACCAACGATTCGATCTATCAGTTATCTAGTGAAAATATGTTATGTTATAATGTGAAAATATGTTGTTATCACTGAAATTTCGTTCGCAAATGGTTACAAGAATTCAACATCGCCAAACAGTTATGAGGTCACCCATGGACCAAAAATACCACAAAATCATTTCCAAAGGGTCACAAACTATACAACGAGTGGAAAAACTAAAGGGCGCTATGGCTACACCAGGCGCGCATGCACATGCGCTATCCAAAAACTCAGGAAACGCGCACGTGCGCACGATGCGCGACTGTGGTCGATAAAAGCCGCACACATATAAGAACGACGCATTTATGAGAGTGGTCGGCCTCCCAACCACTTCTAGTTCATCTTCCAAGTTGATTTGACACTCAAATCTGGACTGGATCCAACTGGGTGGCTGGTCAAAGACCTAAAAATGCCCTAATTAGCCTCTCTTCACACCACAAACTGGTTGCACAATACCTCAAAGAAGTGCTATAAAAAGGCCATGGGTGCACTTCATTTTTCAAGGAATTTCATTAGCGAAGTTATGCTGCCAAGAGCCCTCCCTTATGTGTGGGGGTCCAAGAGCTTATGTGTGGGGGTCCAAGAGCCCTCCCTTGGAGGAAGAAGGGACTCATAGTCCTCTTTCTTCTTGGTGTTTTCTTTCACTAATATCAACCTTACCATTGGTGACATGGGTCTTATTGTTTCTTTTGTTCTTATGTCCCTATGCTCATTAGTTTAGTTGTTATTTTATTTCTTAATTTATTTCTTAGTTGTTCTTTTTTATTTCTTTCTCTAACCCTTTTCCTTATAGCTGTCCTGCTTAGCAAACCCAACTAAGCTTGTAAGCACCTCTATTTTACTCACTAAAGTGACGAAAGAGGCGCAACAGATTGGCGACTCCACTGGGGAAAGTTATCAATTTCCTACCCCATTTGGGTTTTTCTAGCTCTTCTTTTGGTTTATTTAACTTGCAGGTGCATTAACCGGCCCAAGCTGACCTGCTAAACATCCAATTCCAAGTTGAATTGAGAGAATTCCACCCAGAATTTTTCTTCACTGCCGTGTGTCTAATGTGTGCGGGTTTTTTGACCCACAGACGTGCATCGTGTGTACATGTGCATAAATCATAGTATTGTTCCACGCACCTATTCCCAAGAGCTCGTTTCGGTCTGCACACAGGCGCACAGTGTGCCTCTGTCTACACTGAGACCCACACACCTGTGCATAAAACTACACATTGTAAGGTTTTTTGTGATTTGGAGAAGGTCCCCAACCTTCTTAAAAGTGATTTCATGCATGTTTCAAGCCGCACCACACTTAGTTCCCTCTTCATATAAAGGGATTAGTCAAAACACATAGGCACTTAGGGGGTTTAAAATCA
>SNQJ01S0176258.1:15006-28626 GCA_010110895.2 Picea sitchensis | reverse complement strand
GACCCACATGTCCACATGTTAGTTTCCTAGGGACTTTTGAATTACGCAAGGTTGTACCAAAGGCATTTAGTTAATTAGGTAATCAACACTTGTAAGGACCAAGCGAAGTCCACATGTAGCAAGGTGACACCTAATTCATTAAAACATTGGCACACTTTCACCCATTCACACACAAAAGTCACTTATCACTCACATAGTTTTCCTCTCGAAACGTGGCGGTCAAAGTAAGTTTCCTCCAAAGGGATTCCGAAAACACCCCACCCTTTTCTTGACGAGACTATCCACTCCCATTTAATTTCAATGAGGTTGGTTCACAGCCCCAATCTCTCAAAACAACCACATCTAAATTTTTTCTAAAAAATCACTAAGTTTTCATCCACAGGAGGTGCCAAAAGAAATTTTTTAGTCTAGGTAGGATTTCGGGGATAGGCATCCAAATAACTCCCCGTTATTTGGTTCTCTCATTATCAAAACAATAGAAGTTGTCAAATAGGGAACTTAAAATCCTCCAAGTCAAGTGTTACTAACACCATAAGGCAAGGAGATACTCGTGAAGGGTTGAAGGCTGAGGTCCGGTTGTTCTATGAGTCCCCCCTTAAAGCACCCACCTCTTGGATGGGATCCATCCCGTGACCCATTTCTTAGGCCGAAAATTTAAATGTCACACTTTGACCGAGGTACCTAGTGACCAAATTTTAGGACACCTACCCAGGTGGCAATTGTGGGCTACAATTGAACCTTGATCGGATTTTGTGTGGCTATTGGGAAATATCACCAGTTCTTTCGGGATATGCCCCCTTTACCCCTCATTATAACTGATTACTTCATCCTTCACTAGTTTCTCTTCCGGTGACTTCAGACCCCATTGTTGAGTACTATTGGAAGGTCCAGTGCTATTTGAGAGGAAGGACGTTATGTATTTTAGGACACAAGCATTTGTTTTCTTTGTTCCCCCACGAGGACAAAATCCACTTACCCACATATATGTTTTCTTATCATAACACTTTATGTATGATGCACTTCTGATTACATTTTGATTTGGATATATATGGTGTAAAGTTCAAAAAATTGCAAAAATGCTCTTGTTCATTTATTTACTCTCACCACCATTTTCACACATTCACTCAGCTAGTCGGACATCATAGGGGACCCACATAATCCCCGTCGTTCTATATGCTTGCTAAACCTCCCTCCTATCTTAGGGGGAGTTCCTAGTTTTACCAACTCATCGACACCACCATCTCACACTCCAGTGAGTGCCACTATCTTAGGATCAACTTTGCTTGATTCCACCTTACTTGGGTCCAATTCCCAAGGTCCACCATCCACTCACTCTCCTCTACATGGAAGTGAGAGGCCAACTTCCTCTCAAGGGGGAAGTACCAACCTACCTAACCCCCCTCAAGGGGCAGGCTCACAGAACACTCACACCATGGCTGGAACTAATCCTACACCCACACTATTGATGCCATATTTGGCCTCTCTTAACATACCGGATCTAAGAAAACTCACCAATGATCCTATATTGCATGACCCCACATGGCCTGCAATGCCCACAAAACTACCTTTAGACATCCCCAAGTTTGAAGGAAAGGCAGGAGATGACCCTGCCAATCATGTCATGACTTTCCACCTATGGTGCTCTTCCAACAACATCATGGATGATTCCATCAGACTAAGATTATTTCAACGCACACTCACTGGCCCATCAACCAAATGGTATGTAGATGAAAAATCGGGGTCCCATGCAACTTTTGAGTCCTTGGCCAAAGCTTTTTTAACATTTTTTCAATTACCAATCTGCCATGACAATGGTCTCGAACTACTCTCCAATTTCAAACAAACCTCAGCCACACATATCGCTAATCATATTCACGAGTGGCGGAGAAGACATAGTTTGTGCAAAGTAGAAACCACCAAACAACAGTGTCTTGACTGGTTTCTCAGATCACTTGTCTCTCTCCTTGGTAAAGATGTGGCTTCCACCTTTCCTCAATCCGAAGAAGAAGCCATCAGTAAGGCTCAACAGTATGACCTCATCTATTCACAATTAGGGTACTTATACACTGTACTTCCTGATCTCCCAAAACCCATGCCATTCAGCGAAGACAAACCCAAGATGTCTCACTCAACAGACTGACTAATTGGTAACACCACGCACCACGGTCCACAAACCCAACAACCACCAATGTATGCCACACCTCAATATCCGTCGGCATATGGGGGTACCTCTTATTACCCCCCACCCCCTTATCAACAACCATACGTTGTTGCTATGTCTCCAACCATTAGTGGGCCACAGTCGGCATCCCCCATGCACCCACCTATCCAAACAAGTTCTGGGACCCCATCTCCCTCAGCTTACACTCCAAGTACTAGTGAAAGTGCCACGCCTTCCTATGTACCTTACGGATCGTTATCTCCACATAATCCGTACTTTCCATTCCATGGTCCTCCACAACCCATGGCTCCCCCATATCCTCACGCTGGGATGAATTTTGTTCAACCCTCTCCCATTCAGCAATATCAAAATTTCGAACAGCTGAATACGGAAAATACGACCCACCCGTCGAATAATGCCAAAAAGAAAGGAAGAAATCGGAACAATAACAACCCAGGTCAAGGCGGGAATCCACCCCAACAACAACCCACTAGGGGAAACCAGAATCAAGGGAATCAAAACCCCCAGGGGGGAAATAACAACAAACGCCAAGGAAGAACCAACAACATTCGCACCAACTTCCCTTGTGCCCTTTGTGGTGAGTTTGGTCATTACACTCATCATTGCCCCCAAATCGTTGACTTTAAATGGATGAAAGACGCAATGGCTGGACCACATACTCCAGCCACCCCTACCCCTCAGCAGACCCCACATCAATACGTGCAATAACCCCCCCCAACCGTGCTGCAAAACCCCATTCCACACCAAGGTGTGATGAACACTCAACAAGAGATATAGCCTACCCCACCACAGTTGGGATAGTATCTCAATCCAAACAATCTAGTGAATTGTATGATCCTCCTCACCAGTGAGGAAGAAATCCTTATGCAAACACGCAATTGTCAATACCATGCGCCCGTTGAGTCTCCTCCCATTCCCCCAGAAACAATCCCTGCACCAACGGGACCCCCATTGGTAATCCCTCGCCCAAACGCAGAACCACCTCTCCGCATCCCTCGCATCCCATTATGCAGGAATGTCCACAACCCACAGGCTAGGGAAGCTCATAATTACAGTTTGGTTGAAGACTTAGCACAATCCCTGACTGCCATGTCAGTCTTAGAAGTCCTTCAAACTTGTCCAACTTAGCGGAAATCATTAATTTATGGCTTGGGGGCAGTTGACCCCGCCGATACTCGACCCATTACATTTGATCTCGACAGCGGAGAACCATGCCTTCCCGCTCTAATCACTTTTCAAATACTAGTAAAAATTCGGAACATTACAGTCCATCGGTGCATCATCGATGAAGGTGCATCCACATGCATTATGTCCAAATCTGTATGACAGAAACTCGGTTCCCTCGAACTCATACCATCTGCCATTACATTAAGAGCTTATGATGGACGACCATCGTCTCCTGAAGGGCTCTTCCAAAATGTCCCTGTAGAACTCGGGGGCAAGACTATCCTCATCGACATTGAAGTTATCGACGCCCCGCTCGATTACAATATCTTGTTCGGTCATAGCTACATGTATGCTATGAAGGCGGTTGCCTCATCATTCTTTCGAACCATGATGTTCCCCCACAATGGGAAGATCATCACAATTGACCAAGTTTCACATTACGAGCCTAACCCTGCTACCAACATCGATAACATTCTCCCCCTCGTCCATACTTATCCTGAAACATACCCACTCATTGAAATGGCCCCCGGAATCTTCAAAGACCCATCATTGTTAGGAACTTACCACGGCGCACCACCGCTCCTTCATCCTTCCAATCAGGTATGTGTTGTATCATCCAACAAAACTGACATAGCAAATACCCTTCCTCCTAGGGAGGCTTCTATCATATCTGACGTCCCACTAGTCGCAGAGGCCCCCCCTCATGAACTTCCTACGCACTCGTCGACTCCACCTGGTCACGATTCCACCTCTCCCCAAGGCCATATCCCAGTATGGGAAACAGTTCCCCAAGCCATCACTCAAATCCCCTTTTTCTACCCTCCACCAGGTGTACAAGCTTTCCAAGTAGCCGCAATGCTTACCCTCCCTAATATGGTGTTGGCAATTCCTATTTGGTATTTACATCCACCAGAGATGGTCCCTCAACCATCCCTTCCCCCCCAAACAAAAAGAATCCCAATGACGATTCCCATACTCACTCCCACCATACCCTCTACACCCCCACTCACTAACCCCCCTGCCATAGCTGGGGGCATGCGAAAGAAGGAGTCCACAGTTCCACTTCCCCCACGCGTGCATCCTCCTTGCGCGTTGTGTGAGAAAGATGGACACCAAACCAACAACTGCCCATCTCTACCTAAATTAAGGAACCTAATTCCACTCAATCCAACACCCTCCACACTCACCACTGTAGCAAGTACTACCACTATCACCCCTCACTCAATTAGCAAAGGGTTGCGAACCAAATTTGCTTGTGTTATACGTTCAGAATATGGCCACTATACACACCATTGCCCAGCACTACCATGCTTCCGACAGACATTAGCTGCAGTATGCCAAAGATTCCAGAATGAAACCAACCCAGCTATGTCATCCCAACCAAAACTCATTGACATCCATTACGTCACAACATCAGTCAACGAACACATGAGATTCCCTTGCTCTCTATGTGAATCCTTAGATCATTTTACATATCAGTGTCCTATGATCATTGAATACAGGCAAAACCAGATGGCCTTGATTCAAACCCCTGCACCCCCCACAAAATCGGTGGTTAGACTTACCTCACCATTTGATATTCTTCATATCATCTCTCCTGAACCTGAGGCACTCCCGACGCCTCCGTGGTTCTTGGATGACTTATCTGAGGATTCACTCCCAAATCCCCCCAATTCTCCCATTCATTTCCCTATGGAAACTTTACATCCAACTACCACTAGTACTCCTCAGTACTTCGATATTTGGTTTATGTCGAGCGAACCATCACAATATCATTGCGTCATTTCCCCTGCTTCTTCATCACCAAAAGGCAACCACACAGTGACAATTACCAACATCGCCCTTTCAGATCCCTTGAATTCCCGCCACTTTCATTGTGACGAGGACATACTCAAGGAACTAACCACTCTTGACTACCCATGGGATGCACTACACCACAGAGTGCTCTTCTTTTCATAGGAAGCCTTCATGCCTCCTAACCAAAACCCCATATACACAGTCGAAACCAAGGATTTTATCCTATCAAGGGATATCGACTGGTTCAAAAACACCATCCCGACCCCTGATGCTTTTGAAGAAGGCAACCTGGCCAACATTTCCCCAACCATGAAAATTGATATTTCCATCAATACTGGAGTCATCGAGGAAATAGCCATAGGTGTCGCTTGCACTCCGCAAGAAATCCCGACCTATAAAGCCCTCTTCCAGGAATATCGAGATATTTTTGCCTGGTCATACATAGAAATGCCTGGCCTTGATCCTTCTATCATCGAACATCGCATCGACACCTGGCCTGACATTACACCCATTCATAAAAAATAGCGACCGCTACACCCATCCAAAGCAGCGACCATCAAAGCCAATATTGACAAATTATGTGTGGTTGGGTTCATCTACCCCATAGCCTACACATCATGGGTTTCCAACCCTGTACCCATTAACAAAAAACAGGGCACTATCCACGTCTGCACGGACTTTCGCGATCTTAATCACACCTGTCCCAAAGACAACTTCCCCGTGCCTTTCATCAATCAAATTATTGACGATTGCGCATGCCACGAGGCTTTGTCCTTCATGGATGGTTTCTCTGGTTATAATCAAATTCAAATTCATCCGGCCGATCAATACAAAATCGCATTCACCACCCATTGGGGTATGTTTGCATATCATGTCATGCCTTTCTGCCTAAAGAATGTTGGCACCACTTTCCAGCGGGTGATGACATACATTTTTCACGATCTGGCTCATATCATCCTCGAATACTTGGATGATCTCACAGCTCGATCCAAAAACCACACCCAACATCTTGATGACTTACAGATTGTCTTTCAACGTTGTCATCAGTAGAACATCTGCTTGAACCCCCTCAAGTGCGTTTTCTGCGTCACTGCTGGGCGCCTCCTCGGCTTCATCGTTTCCCAAAGCAGTATCATCGTGGACCCCCTCAAAGTCCAAGCCATCACCGAAATTCCACCTCCCCATAATTTACGCCAACTACAGAGCCTACAGGTAAAAGCCAACTTCCTACGACGATTTGTCCCAGACTATGCCACTCGAGCACATGGTTTCCTTCGCTTACTATGCCACGACATCCCATTTTATTGGGATGAACATGCCCAAAAATCATTTGACGATCTTAAAGAGGTGCTCTCCAACACCCCTCTAATTAGCGCACCCGACTGCAATCGTGATTATATCCTCTACATCTCAGCCTCAACAGTCTCTGTAGCAGGAGTTCTCGTCCAAATCGGTGATGCCGATTGTGAGCATGTCATTTACTACGTTAGTAAAAACCTCTCAGGGCCACCCCTGAAGTATAAATACGAAGAGAAACTCACTCTTGCAGTCGTCCTCGCAGTCTAGAAACTGTGTCATTACATTCTGCTTCGCATGACTAAGGTCGTAGACAACTCAAACCCTATACATTACTTGGTCAATCGCCGACAAATTAATGGCAAATTTTCTCGATGGATCATTATCCTCCAAGAGTACGATCTTGAATTTTCAACACCCAAGAGTAAGAAATCTCTTGTCCTCGCCGAACTGGTCACGGCCTTCCCCTCTGATGCTACCAGTTCCCCTGTCAATACAGACTTCCTCGGTGAACATCTCTTCTATATCACTTCAGAAGACCCTTGGTACGACGACCTCCTCGTCAACCTCTGAACCCAAAAATTTGGTAACCACCTCTCAAGAGATGATCGTCGTCGTATTCACCACCAGGCCCCCCTCTATCTCCTCATCGGAGATATCTTATACCGGCAAGGGGTCGACACTATACTTCGTTGATGCTTGACTATTGACGAGGCCAATAGAGTCTTAAATGACTGCCATAGCGGCGCATGTGGGGGCCATCTTTCGGGGATGTCCACTCCTCAGAAAATCATCCGAGCAGGTTATTTCTGGCCTACATTGTTCCAGGATTGCGTTCATGCCATGAAACGATGCGAGCAATGTCAGCTTTACGCCAACAAAGCACGAGCACCACCCACTCTTCTTCACCCAGTTATTACTGTAGGCCCCTTTTGCAAATGGGGCATCGACTTCATGACTTGTAATCCCCCATCCAACAATGGACACAAATACATTGTTGTTGCAGTTGATTACTTCACAAAATGGGTTGAAGCTATGCCCACCTTCAACAACACCACTGACATTGCAGCGCGTTTTTTCTTTAATCACGTCATATTCCTCTTTGGAGTCCCACTCCAACTAGTTTCCGATCACAGGAAACACTTCGAGGATGAGATTTTCGTCGAACTCTCATCTTGGTTGGGATTCTCTCACTAGTTTGCCTCACCCTATTACCCTCAGTCTAATGGACAGGTCGAAGCAGTTAACAAGGTCCTCAATACCATGTTACAGCGCACAGTTAATAAACATAAGACCAATTGGCATCACATGTTATTTTCCATGCTATGGGCTTACGGAACGGCCGTGAAAACAACCACTGGTTTCATACCTTTTCATCTAGTCCATGGGGTCGAGGCCACTCTTCCCATCGAGTGTGAAATTCCCACCTTATGCACCGTAATTGAGCTATTACCCGACACTGCTCCAATGGAGTAGCGATTTCTACACTTAGAGTCCCTGGATGAAGATCATCATTCTTCATTACAGAACAATGAGGCAGCTAAAAAATGGTCAAAAGCCACCCTTTATCGCCATGTCAACCTTCGCTCATTTCACGAAGGCRACCTCGTCCTTGCTTACGATATCGCTCATGATACCTTTGGTCATGGCAAATTCGAGTCACTATGCAATGTCCCCTACATCATCCAACATTGCCTCACCAAAGGCGCATACATCCTGGCCTCTCCCGAAGGCCTCTCTCTTAAAGAAMCCGTCAACGGGTTATACTTAAAGAAATTTTATGCCTAAGCGTAGTCCTTCTACTTTAGGTTATTTATTTTTATAGCGTTTGTAATCTTTTTTTTCATCCCTCATGTCTACACTACCATTTGTGCTATTGAAAGATGCCTCCTCCATCGGCCTACCACATCAGTTACATCGACGGTGCCAGCCATTCGACACAAAATGTCGCTTCGGTAGCTTGGGCCCTCTACACCACCTCTCATGAAATGCTCCACTCTAGCGGCATATGCTTGGGTTCGGCCACCAACAACCAAGCTGAATACACTGTCGTCATTGGCCTCCTCGCCGATGCCCAACATTATCATCTTCGTCACCTTAGTGTCTTTCTCGACTCTCAACTAGTCGTCCTCCAACTCAACAATGTGTACCGTGTCCGCGATCCTTGCCTCTTTCGCAAATACCTCCAAGTTAAATTGTTATCTTGACATTTCAATTTCATTACATTTACACATATTCCAAGGCAATTAAATCAAATTATAGATAACTTAGCTAACATTGTGTTAGATTGACATATATCACATCAAGATACCTCTACACATACATAAACATGTCAAACACCTGTCACAACATACATAGATTAGACATCATCAATACATTCAAAAACACATGTAAACATCACATAGACCCCAAAAAAGTATACTCATATATCTATATATATATATATATATATATAAATCTGTCCACAGTTCCATCAAAATGTTTACATACAAAACATCATATACAACATCTACAGGTCAGTAAAGAACCTCGATACAAAATGGGCTCACCAACCTATATACAAAAATACAACAATACATAGAGCACCACCTCTTGCCCCTCCCTCAGGCGATGGTCCCCCACCCACTACTGGTCCCTCCGGACCAAGAGGTAACTGTCCATTCATAACAGCACCTGCTACTGTTGGTCATCACACCACGGCCTGCCACGGTGGTGGAACTCCCACACGCTGCTCTAGGATGCCCTCATCCTGGATATGCGACCACATGCCCTCAGGCAAGCCTTATAGCACCGCCTCTAGACGGCGGCAAATATCCTCAAAATCTGCTACATCATCCGCTGGAGGATCATGTGATGGCCCGACACCTGGGTCATCAAAGTGGCATCTCCTTGTTTCTCTCTCAGCATCGGCTGGCCTCGCCTCGGCATCCTCACACCATCATCTCTCTCCTACCCACAGAGGTCTCCCCGGCTCCTAGTGGGCCGATGCTCTCAGTAGCTCAACCTCATGCCCACGAGGTGCCACATCTGCACATACAAACACCCAAACGATAGTATCAACATCTATACAAAATACGCATGTCATGCTATCTCACAAAATCAATATATCAAACTCATAAACATACCTCGATGATCAAAAACCTCCCCTGGAGGTAACACCATGTCCGGATCACCCCGGAAGTCAACACCAGCATACGGATACTACAAAATCACCTGTGACATCTACCACCACACCTGCGCTGCCTCAGCCGTACAGAAGTGGCTGCCCTCGCCACCACCATGACGAATCAAAATAGTCGGCCACCACCTTAGTCGTGGCTCTCGCACCCTAGGATCACCCAATAAAATCCTAGGGCACAACATAGGCACCCTCTCCAAAAACCAGGCCACTAGGATGGACCCAAAGGCAAAGTCCCTGGTATCTGTGGACCAACATTGGTCCAGTTGCCCTACCATCCTGGCATGCAGCGTAAGCTCCCAAGTAAAGTGCTCCCTAGCCAATGCCCTCCCCATCACCCTCAGTTGACCACCACTGATCCGCTGAGTCGCCAGGGACCCATACACCCTCACAATCATTGCTGCTACACACCGATGCGCTAGAGCATCCATCGCCCCGATGCTCACAACAGAACCCAACATGTAGTTCTCCCTTGAGAAATACCTTCGGCCCAAGGTCGCTAACGTCACATCTGTGGGTAGCACCGGCTCCATCGGTAGGGGCGTTCCCCAAAAAGGGACCCCAATCAAAAAATAAATGTCCTCCACTGCAGTGAAGGCAATATGCTCTCCCCACACCATAAAGTAGTGCAGGTCTGGACTCCACATCCGGATAAGAAATTGCAAGAGATACTCTTGCACCCATATCAATGGGCACTCAAAGAACTTCAGCTGCCCACAGGCTACCAAAATAGCACGAACCCTCGGCTCCTCAAGAGCCATGACATCCCTCAACTATGACCAGTCCCACTCTCGCCAACAGACCAGCATCGTGAAAACTGATCACCTGTAGCCACATAAAACAACCCTAGATCAGCCATATTGACCATAAAAAAAATTAAAAAAGATAAGTTTTACATTCGTCACCCTTGCCCCCAAGGCATGGCTGTTTAAACCCACAGGCGCGCACACATGCGTGCCTATTCACCCCACAGGCACACACACATGCGCGCCTGTTCACCCCACAGGCGCACACACATGCGCGCCTATTCACCTCACAAACGCGCACTCAGGCACGCCTGTCCATCCCACAGGCGCGCATGAATACGCACCTTCTCCGCGCCTATTCACCTCACAGGCGCGCCTATCCATCCCACAGGTGCGCATGAATACGTGCCTTCTCACACTACAGGGGCGCCTCCATGCGCCCCTGTCATACACACAGGCACGCATCAAAGCGCGCTTGTCCACTACACAGTCGCACACCCATGCGCGGTTGTGTATCACGCAGGCACGCATATCATGCGCACCCTTGTCCCCATTATGGGCGCCCCCATGCGCGGCTATTCGAATGACAGGTGCACACTCGTGCGCGAGTATTTTCGGATTTCTCATGCACTGGGGGGGCCCACACCCATAAAACCCTCTATACGGCCCTCCGTACAGACCCTGCCTAGAAATTGAAACTCTACTTCTATGCAGGATGATAAGACTACCAACCTAAAGCTCGCTGGTCCTAGATTGGCTACCTCATTCTCTCAGAATCTCCAAATCTCCTCTGAATGCCTCTCGTCCAGTCACTCTGGCAGCAAGTACAAATGAGGTGGCAATGTGGGCCCTACCACTATATAGGCCTTTCCACCAAACTTCAAAACACCATTCCAGGAGCTTCGGGTGTCCGTTTTTGGATCCGTCTTCAACCACGGGATCAACATCTCGTCACCTACATCAAGATAGTCCTCGGGCCAGTTTTTATCCTTAGCCCCCGGGGCGCCATTTTTTTTCATACCTCATCCAGGTACGCATGCTCATATTCAAAATTATCAAATAAATGCTCGTATGATTGATTCTTTTCAGATATTGTTCACGTCGGGTATTTGGTTTTCATGTGTATAGGTACTTGGTCATCATACATCAATGCAACCCCTTCAGGTATATCATCAACACTGGCATGTAATCATTCCCTTTGAATCTCAAATGCATCTCCAGTCACACCCTCTAACATTTGCCTCTAGGATTCCCATCTCCGGCTCTGCAGTACCAACACCTCCATTACATCTCAGGTATTGTCACCTAGTAGCACTCTTACCCACATGATTTGTCCCATTCATAGCACCCTTTCGCATTTTGACACTCATGTTGTTTTTTAACCCCTTTAGGGATGGGAGTCCCAATAGTCTTACATCATGTCGCGAATCAGCCACATACTCCTTCTACTCATTTTGCTAGCTTTCCCCATGGGCTCCCAGGTTCTATTTTGACTGCACCTCTACAATATCATGAATGCTCCATTTCATCCACAATCAATTTGCCCATCTGCAAATTTCCCTCCAGATTCATTTACCTCATACAAAAACCCACCAATGGGGCCCCCACCTTCCACCCATTCTCCAAGTTGATGGCGCCTTCACCGGCCCAACCATATTACATCAGGGCACCCGTTTCTGTATTTGTACACTCATCCCAAATTATTCTTTATTTATTGTACAAATGCCTTTGTTTCCAGCATTTACATACCTTTTTGACGTCACCTTTTGGCGCCCTTCCTCCCTATTTTTGGCAAACGCAACCCATGTCGCCCTTGGTTGGGGCACTCATGTTTCATTTACCCCTGTTTGACATCTTCCATATAGTCCGAGTATCCCACATGCCCCTTACCTCTGCCCTCTGAGTTTGTTTACTTTGTCCTGCCTCTGGCACAACTTATCCCATGTCTTGTTGTCCCTCTGACACTCGACCTAGTTGAATGGTTGCGGCCACTCATACTTCACATATACCCCCAACCAAGGGAAGTCTTGAGTCTCCATACATCTTGACTTCGACCATGTACCTCCTCAATTCCTATCCTCACCTCGTAGATTTCACGAAGCCCTTTTTCTTCTTGGCATCGTGTCCCCCTTTTGTCGACCTCAACACATTTTTTCCAGAAGGGCAATAGTATCTTGACTCTCATTACCTTTGCAATGGGAGGTCTTGGATGGCATAGGGAGAACCACAATTGCTCCCTTCTTTCGTTGACCCCCATAACATTTGACTTCAACACTTTTTCATGTTACAGTGGGTCTTACTTTGCGACTATTGCAGTTATTTCCTATATTTGTCGAAGACCTATGAACTTAGTTGGGCTATCAATGCCTAACACATCCGTGATATTTCTTACAGGTATCACTGCCTACTGTTCAGAGTATGTTCCTCTATAGAATTGTCTTCTTCCTTTATCACGACCGCCCCCGAGGGCGCTGCAGTGGTCTACATCAGCACACCATTCCTTTTTTGAGTTACATGACACGAGCATGGGACATGCCCGCCTCGTTTGTACACAATTTATTTGTACACACCTTATGGAAGGTTGGGTTCTACAGGTTCCCTTCTCCCTCCAATGGGTAACTCTTGCCACTCTCACTATTTCTCTCTCTTACAACGACATTCTCAGTAGAAGAAACATTGATGGATTTTGGCTATACGTATGCTTCTAACCTCATCCATCAGGGGGCATCTGTTATCACTGAAATTTCGTCCGCAAATGGTTACAAGAATTCAACATCGCCAAACAGTTATGAGGTCACCCATGGACCAAAAATACCACAAAATCATTTCCAAAGGGTCACAAACTATACAACCAGTGGAAAAATTAAAGGGCGCTATGGCTACACCAAGCGCGCACGCACATGCACTATCCAGAAACTCAGGAAATGCACACATGCGCACGATGCGCGACTATGGTCAATAAAATCCGCACACATCTAAGAATGATGCATTTATGAGAGTGGTCAGCCTCCCACCCACTTCTGGTTCAGCTTCCAAGTTGATTTGACACTCAAATTTGGACTAGATCCGATTGGGTGGTTGGTCAAAGACCTAAATATGCCCTAATTAGCCTCTCTTCACACCACAAACTGGTTGCACAATACCTCAAAGAAGTGCTATAAAAAGGCCATGGGTGCACTTCATTTTTCAAGGAATTTCATTAGCAAAGTTATGTTGCCACTATTCTCTTGAGGAATCCTCTATTCTTATCAAGA
>SNQJ01S0176256.1:3835-19956 GCA_010110895.2 Picea sitchensis | reverse complement strand
TTTGCAGCCTCCGCATTTTGGCTCCATGGCCATTATCCCAACATCTTCAGCCACTCTGCATCGGCTTCACCCCGACCCCGACCCCTCCCAACCTCCTGCCAGCAACTTGGGCCATGGCCAAACCTCTCCGAGTCAATTCAGTCCGCCAGCGATAGGTAGCCCAGATCCCTTTGACAAAGCACAACTCCGGGACAACTTGGCCACTCTGTACACCCTGGTATTCGAGCTGCGGCAGGAGGTTTCCGACTTGCACTTTCGAGTGGAGGTCACGGAGATTAAGGTGGCCGACTGTCTCCAGATCCTGGCTTCCCTGCGTGATGCATTGTTTCCGAATTCAGACGTAGAGGCCGAAGATGAAGACCCCGGAATCGAGGGAGATGGAGTCGATGCTCGAGGATTATCAGGCAGCAAGGAGGAGGCGATGCGGGAGGATAGTGACACTGCAGCAGCACGCACTCAGGAGCAAGACGAGACAGGGCACTCTGCGCATAAACCTGTGGATCTTACAGCCACATGGCCGACCTATCAGCCAGGTGTCTAGTCATTATGTACTTAGTTTCCAGGTGTCTTATGTCTAGGGCCTATAGGAATGCTTCAGACAAGTTATGCTCTATATATTTTGTTTATGGCTTAATAGCCCAACTCTAACATGCCGGCTGGACTGGTTTCCTCTGTGATGGGGCAGTCCGGTAACTGCGGCCTGTATGACTTGGCAATGTTGACCTGGTTTTTTTGGAAGCTCCTAATATAATACTACTTTTATTTACAAAAAAAAAATTATCAAGATTCTAGTGGGGGCCATTTAAATTTTGTAAAAATTTAGGGGGAGTTGTTGGGGCCCAACATGTGGTTCACCCCCACACTGGGGATATGCCCACCAAATCTTCTTCTTTATTTTCTTCAGTCAATCGGTTACAAGCACAGAGCCTCAAAACCCTACTTTGCCTAGAACAAGAGATTTGTGCACCTCGCTAGATCCTTCTTCCTTGCGTTACAGCACAAAGCACTTCATAGCCTTTTACAATACCTTGCACCTAGCTCTACAAGTCTTTCCTAGTATGCACAGAGCATATACAAACCATACTTGCACTTATCACTTATCTTATCAGCCTTACATCACATAGATCATCTCCCCCTTCTCTATATTACCTAGACATCTATATATACATTACAAAATAGGCCTAAACATGGGTAAACCCATGGGCTAACATCCCATGCCTGTTACATAATCCCAAAAACCCAAAAAGGACCAAAAAGGGTTCGGGATCCATGATCTTCGCTTCATCTTGCGATCCTCCTTCGATAGGCTATCAAAGTCCAAAAATAGGTCAAACTTGACTAGATCCCTCAAAACTTGGTCAAGGGCCAACATTCCCCCAACACTCACCTGTGACTCATCCCGAGTCACTCTGATGTAGGAAGTTTTTCTTTGAATTCTTCAAGCTTGGCTCGAACTACTTCGACTTGTTGTTGTGCTACAAGATCTTGTTCAACAAACTCTTGAATGATTGCATCATTCTCAGGTCCTTCTAGGTGTTGTTCTGTTGTGATGCTAACCTGCTCCAGTTCTTATCCTTGGCTCTCGACCTCTACGAACAATTGGTAAGCCTTGTCTTTGATAGGTCAGAGTCTTTGAGTTACTTCCATAACTCTGATTTGGATAGCATGGATATGCTTCTAGGTAGTTCGCTTCTCTTGAGATATCTTCATTCTCTCCACAGCTATCAAGGCTTTCATCTGCATTTGTAGTGTTTCTGCGTGCTTCTTCACCTCCTGGAGCTGGGACTCCAGTGCCTGCAACTCTGGGTTCTCAGTAAGTTTCTCATAGGTCTGAGCACTATGATCAGTGAATTTCTTGCATTCTAAGTTAAGGTACTTTAGCCTTTCAACTACGCTCCTGGAAGTTGCTTATCTTTGGTCCTTTACCTCCTGTGGGGTCTGTTACACATTATTTTGGTCACCCTGGTGATGTCTCTACAGTGATGTATTCAGTCTCCCACAAGGACTTTTTGCCTGAGAAAAGTGATTGTTGTCTTCTTCCAAAAAACACATTTTTAAGATGAGTTCATAGGATGCCTATGTTATAGGGTGAGAAAATCCTCCATTCTCATAGGCAACCCATACTTGGGGTGCGAACTGTTCACAGTCTGATCTATAGGTAGGGTGTGAACCTGCTTTTAATCTTGGAAAAGAGAAGAGGTCACAAAGGTTCTAGAAGGGAATCTTCTAGAAAATGAGTTGGAATTCACATGGTTGGCATTCTACTGACTTCTCAGATTTGGTGGGATCATCCTCATCCATTTAACCATCTCTCCTTCTCCTATATATTGAAATATTTCTCATGGAAAAAGTTAAGCAAGATTGAATGAGGAATTGGTGAAAGAATTGTGTGAAGAACTCTGCTTGGATGGAAGCTTGAAGACTCTATTTGGTCTATCAAGTTGTATTGGATCTTCTTCATGCAAATATAGAGCAAGGGTGTGTGTTGGAACCAAGGGTCACTGAAAGGAAGCATGTGACATCAAGGTGATCTGGTTGTATCTTCTACTTTCATTTAATATAATACAGCGGTGTGTCCCTTTCCCATAAAATCACTCTTATTTTATTGCATAACTCCTTGTTCATATGCATAGGTTGACATTGAATATACTTTGCTATCTTCACTTTGGTTGGTTTTTGTTGTCTTGGATCTGATTTCACAAGAGCGTCGGAGCAAAGAAGGAATAATAGAGACCTAAAGAAGCAATATAAAGGTATGTCACTCATTCCTTCTGGGTAGTAGATTCAATGACTACATCTTAGAGAAAGAGTCGTGTCCTGTCCTATTTTGTTCTAGATCCAAGTGGATCTAGGGAGATCTGTTAGTGTCTGCACCTACTGATTTATCCGATAATAAAATTGGCGACCATACTGGGGAAACGAACCATTTTGGTGTTTTTTTCTTGGCCATTTTCTCTTGACCTACCTTTTTTCATTCCCAATCAATCTCTGAGTCTTGAGGAGATCCTTACAGACTCCTTGGATCCAGAATTTCCCTCAAAATTTCTGTCATTTTTCCAAAATTTGCTTGATTACAAAACTTCTCGCACTACACCTTTCTATAGCCCGCGAGAATCACTGAAGTTCGCACCTTAGTGTTCAGTTCAGTGTGAACTTCTCACAACCTACCTGTGTCTAGCCTGTGAGAATCCTTAATTCTCACACTGTAACCCATTGCCAGACTACGAACTCACTTGTAAATTTTTTGGATTAAGTCTTTTGTGTCTTCAGATGCCCAGATTTGTTTGTGTGTCTGGGAAGAACTTCTTTGTCCAGTGATTGAATGTTTCTTGACTCCAAATCTCATGAATGATTAGTTTCAGAAATTGAAAACTCTTCTTGATCATTTTTTCTCAATTTTTACCTCTTGACCTTTTCTTAACAAGGGTATAATCTTCGATTCTGAAATCTGAGTGATTGTTTGGTCGAGAGCCTTAGATTGGATTAAAAGTTGAGATTAATTTTCCTTTTCAATTGCTTATTACTTGGAAAATTGTTAGCCATGTGCATTTGAAGATATTGTTCTTGTCAGTTTGTTATTTTCATCTTCATTGAAAGATCAATTTGGGTGATTGTTGTGTATTTATTTTTCATTGGTTGCTTACTTTTTCTTAGTTCCATCCCTATTTCTTGGTTTCTAATAAAAAGTTAAAGACTTTTTCTTTTTTTTGTCGTGACCTTTTATTCGAAAAATATTGATATTCAAGTATTGAAAGAGAACAAATAGGGAATTTGCATTGTTCATAATTGCTTGATATTACATTTCAGAGAAGATCATACATCGTAGTTCACATTGTTACAGAAGACTTATATTTCCCTCCTATAAATAGGATTCATCGAATTTTTTTTTGTATCTTTCATCCTTATTTACACATTGTTGGGTCAGAGTCTCACACAACATCGAATTCATTTCCATCTCCTTTTTGCATAACAACAACATTTAATAATATTGCACAAATTTAAAATCCAAATAGTAAATTTTTCTAGGGCTCTTTTACACCAGCATTAGCTAGGCTAGAGCTTTGGAATAGGCAATGAGACACACTCTCCAAAGAACAAAACACACAATAGTATCTTGTGACAAGGAGTGTCAAATTCCATTTGCAACATTTTGTCCTGGGAAGCCCTTCTCACACAAGGGTCAAACATGAGGTCGCATTGAGATTGACAGAGTTACTAGCCCTACTTTTTTGATCTCGGTGTAGATATTGCACATATTACGGGGTTCACTTGAAGGTATACCCACAATGATGAGTGGAAGCCTCTCCAGATAATTTTGGGCTAAATACCCTTCCCTTGCGTGTGGATCAAACCGTCGATTGTTCCCCCAGGCATCATTGTTGTTGGTGATAACCTTAGTAGCCTATCTTCTTAGGGTCTTACACAAGGTGACGATGAAGGGGTAAGCCTTCACGGTACCTGGAATNTTGGCCAGACTCACTCGGGATCCTTGGAGGGTATACCCATGATTGTGTGTGGGAGCTTGCACCAGGGTGTAAGTCTGTTAAGCAGGTCGTCAACATAACTTTTCCACCCTCTCCCAGCCCCTTCTTGTCTTGTCTTCATGACATTGGATTTCATCACCAACTAGTGACTTCAGAATTGAAAGGTCTTGTTTGCTTGGTTTTTCTTCCTAGATTTTACTAGCGCATGCTGTTTGTTTTCCCAAGTTGGCCATAGAATTTATTTCGTAAGATTCTAACTCGATCACAATTGACCCTCCATGCCATTCACATAGAATGAAAGGCCTGCCCCAAGAATATCTGGAAGGTTCTCAACCCTTTCCTACCAAATCACCGGAGGACTCTCCTCAACAGAGTGAAGTCCAAGACATTGCCACTCCACAAGTGGAAAGAACTAACTCTTTAGAATGGTTCTGAATTACCAATTCTCGAGAGGACTTCTGAATTCCTCCCGACTCTAAGAGACATATTGTTCGAGTGAATTATTCCGAAGAAATAGTTGTTCAGTCTTCTAGATTACCAACCGGGCCTTTCACAGGACCTGAGGGTCAAGATCCGTTTTTGACTACTGGAATTTTTAGACGAGATCTCTTTGGCTCAGGAGCAGGCGTTGATATCACTGTCACACCTGAGCTGCCCGAAACATCTAATCCAAACGCAATACCTTTTACTACTGCATATTATTTTCCTGGTACAGATGCTTCACCAGCTGACCACATCTTGACTATCCCCCTACAAACGGTCCATTACACAATGGTCCCAGATACTACGAGTCCTCGCACCGGGACTATAGCGGCTAGCCAAACTCCCATTGGCACACCGCTTTCACCTAGATTCACCCCAACATTTCCGCCCAGATATCATGCATTGAATGCTTCTATTCCCACTCCTACACAAATCACATCTAGGACTCCTGGCGTTTCCACTCCTTCTGGGAACCATCTTGTTCTTGGTTTCATTCCAACACTTTCGCGACCCCCTTTCAGAGGACCTCTTCCATCCTCTATTGGAGGCACCGATCCTAGTGGCACCATCCCGTATTTCACACCTAATTACCAGATCCTGTTGGTGGAAAATTTCACCAAGGAGGCCAAACCCAATCCCCTTTTGCAGGTCAAATCCCAATTGGGACGCAACCCCCGATTGGAAGGAAACCCCCACCTACCCCACCCTATGGACAAAACATACCTCCATCCTTGGCCTAGTATTGGAATTATATTATTCAACATAATCCTCACTCGACTGGGGGGCAACAACCTCAAGCTAGCTCCTTCATACCCCCTAGTACGGGCCAACCATATCCAGGTACGTCTAATCCTATTTGGGGCTCGAACGCTCAACCCCACACCCCTGTTCAAGGGTACAACCCTATGAATTACTTGCCTCCACACCAACAACCAAATCTGAGCAGATCTTCGCATTATATGCAAACTGCTTATGGTCCCACTGGTCTACCGATGGGACTCCCTCCCCAAAGTCACCAGTACCCAGATGTGAATAGAAAGTTTCCCTTCTTAGCCACCTTGGACCTCCCTAATATGTCAAGAATTTTAAATTATATGATCCGTCACTCTCCTCAATAGCTTACCATACTGGCCAAACTACCATCCGACATCCCTAAATTCAATGGTAAACCAGGAGAGGACCCAAACAATCATGTAATGAATTTTCACCTGTGGTGCTCATCCAACTCCTTGATGGATGACTCTATTCGTTTATGCCTTTTTCAACAAACCCTCACAGGTTCTTCCATGAAGTGGTATATAGAATTACCATGAGGCTTCTTCACCAACCTCAACACCCTCGTTATGGATTTCCTCACCCACTACCAGTTACCGATCCGCTACAAAATGGGAACTGAAATTTTGAGTTCTTTCAAACAAACCAAAGCCACTCATATCTCTGATCACATTCATGAGTGGCAACAAAGACGACGTCTCATCAAACTCTAAATTCCCGATTAGTTGCTGGCAGAGTGGTTCACGAAATCATTCGTGAATGACATCGCTCCTGACATCGCCATGGGTGGAGTTGTCACAGAAGAACATGCAATCAGTCGTGATCAATACCTTGACCTCGTTTACTCACAAATGGGTACTCTTTATGACTTACTCCCTGACGCACCTCATCATTCTACTTCTACTACTTCAACTACTCCTGCTGCTTCTCATGCAGCTGACGGTGTGATTGGCACTTTCCATGCCCATTCCGTCCAAACCTATAGCAACAACCCCAAATCCATTTCTTCTAATGTTCAAAATGCTCTGTCTCCTACCCCTCCCATCGGCAAGACTTCTGAGGTGAACTCTGTTCAATCTACCCCCCCNAAAAAAGGAAAGGGTAAGAAAAAGGAGGATAAAAATAATCCGCAATCTGAGAAGACCAAAACACAACCTATTGATGATAAGGATAAGTGAAAACCCCAATACCCTTGTCTTATCTGTGGTGATGATCACTACACTAAGGATTTTCCAAGACGATCTGAGGTTACTAAGTTCCTTCAAGGGACCCCGAAACCCCCCACTTCAGCCATATTGTCACAACCCTTCCCTTCTCAACAACAGGCCCAATTGGTCATTCATGACCAACCTTCCCTCTCCAATACATCCTATGTCTTAATGTGTACAGGTGATTCAAAGAAAAATGACATCACACTTGCCACTTGAGCCAAAGATTATTCTTCCTCCAAAGAGAAGGTTGATGCAATACCTCCTTCGTTGGTCCAACCATCTCCCATGACTCCACCTACCAACTATACTCTTCATCTTGAACGATCGAGACTAGATACAATTCTTCACCCTCCCCCAAAGGGTGTTTTTAGAAAATCAGCTTTCAATCCTCATGCATGTGTTTCCCAGAACTATAGTATTGTCAAAGATCTGGCTCAAGCACCTTCCGCGATGTCAACCCTCGAAGTCCTTCAGAGTTGTCCTATACAACGGAAGGAACTATTGAAATATATTGGTGGAATCGACCCTACCGACACAAATTTAATAATTTTTTACTTGAAAGATCACATCACAAGGTTACCCCCTCAACCCGCATTCCAATTACAAGTTATTGTCTTTGACAAGAACATTTGTAGAACAATTATTGATGAGGGTGCCTCGACGTGTATCATGACTCATGTCTATTACCTATTGGAAACCCATCAGCTCTCCTCCTTTAATTGAATGCCACAACACGCTCAAAGCCTTCAATGGATCTAGTTTTAAGCCTTATGATGCCCTCCCTTCGTTTCCTGTTATGTTAGAAGGAAAAATGATGAACATTGAAGTGGAGGTCTTTGATGCTCCTCTTGATTACAACCTTCTACTTGGCCGTAGCTAGATCGATTCCATGCATGTAGTTGTTTCCACTCTTTTCCATGTCGTACATTTTCCACATCAAGGAAAAGTAGTTACCATAGACCAATTGGCCTTCTTTCACTCCAATGCATGTACTGGCAATGTACCTTTCATTGCAAAAACCCCCTAGATACGAGAACGTCATTGTGGGTCTTCTTAAAGATTCCTATTTGATGGGTACTTTCCCCATTCCACCACCCGATGTTCCACATCTGTTTTTCGCCTCGATCAACATGATCTCCACCTCAGTTCATAGAACCCCTACGTCTTACGACCCATGGATGGTACCCAACCCTGATGATCATCTTCGTTATGGCAATGAAATGCCTTTGAGTCCGGTCGAATCTACTTATCAAGCCATTCAATTGGAAACCCCTTCTACCCACTCTCTTGGTGATTTATCACTGGATCCATTCTGCATCATATTTCCTACGAACGAGATGATTATGTCTGTTATTTCCATGGAAGAAACCCCCTGAGACAATGGGCATCATCGTTCCATCCTCTTCCTGGAACAACACACCATCGAGGGTTACCAATGGATCTCGACCCCATCGACCATTGTCATCATTTCTACCATTCCTGAGTCTACACATAATACATTCTACGAAGGGAACTTAAGTAATATCTCACCCACCCTCCCCCTTGACATATCCATAAAACTTGGAGTTGTCGAAAATGTGCATATCGGAGCTTCATGTTCCCATGACGAAGTTGTCACCTACAAGTCTCTTTTCCAAGAATTTCATGACGTCCTCGCATGGAGCTATGAAGAAATGTTAGGTATTGACCCGAACATTGTGGTAAATGAAATTAAGACATACCCAGGTGCTAAACTCGTTCGACAACGACTTTGTCCGGTCCACCCACGTAAAGCAGCCGCTATCAAGATTGAAGTTGAGAAACTTCCTAAGGTTGGCTTTATTTACCCGGTGGCTCTAACTGACTGGGTTTCCAATCTTGTTCCAATTAACAAGAAACAAGGCACGATCTGCATGTGCATTGATTATAAAGACATTAACAAAGCTTGTCCTAAAGACAACTTTCCTACCCCCTTCATTGACCAGATCATCGTCGATTGTGTCGGAAGTGAAATCTTCTCTCTGATGGATGGTTTCTCTGGATATAATCAAATCAATATCATACCTGTGGACCAACACAAGACCACTTTTATTTGTCCTTGGGGCACTTTCGCCTACCGAAAACTTCCATTCGGTTTAAAGAATGCTGGCGCAACTTTTCAACGTGCTATGTCTTACGCCTTCCATGATATAAAACACATTATGCAGCCATATCTCAATGACTTACCCGCTCATTCCATGCGCCATGTAGATCATCCAACACACCTCCGCGCATTTTCCTTCGATGTCAGTTTTACCATATACGCTTGAATCCACACAAATGTGTTTTTTGCATAGAATCTGGCCGACTTCTGGGCTTTATTGTTTCATGTCAAGGGATCCAGGTAGATCCTTTGAAGTTTGAGGTGATTCTCAATCTTTCTCCTCCTTCCTCACTTCACCATTTACAAAGTTTGCAAGGGAAGGCAAACTTTCTCCATCGTTTCATCCCAAACTATGTTGAGCTAACTCTTGGATTTACATGACTTCTTAAGAAAGGTTTTGAGTTCATATGGGATACCACTACCAACAAAGCTTTCAAAGCTTTGACACTTTCTTTAACACGTATCCCATTACTCTTCCCACCTAATTACAGTCGGGATTATTTCCTTTACCTCGCAGACTCGGAATATACCATCACTATGGTTCTCATCCAGGAGGATGATTCTCATGATGAACATGTCATTTATTACTTGAGTACGACTACCGAAACCAAGTATTTACATGTTGAAAAACTGGCCTTGGTAGTCATCCAAGCTGTTCAATGTTTCTGGCACTATATCCTTTTACACAAGACTATGGTGATTTCTAACTGCAACCCTATGCAACGCATTCTTACACGTCAATTTCTAGGGGGAAAATACTCCAAATGGATCGTAATACTCCAAGAGTTTGACTTAGAATTTGAACACGCTAAGTCCAAGAAATCCTTGGTGTTTTTCAAGTTGATATGTGACCTTCCCTACTCTAAGACATAAAATGTAGCAGAAGATTCATTACCTGATGAATCCCTTTTCCTGATCAGTTCTAATGACCTTTGGTATGGAGATATCATCATATATCTCTAGACCCAGAATTTTTGGCCCAATTTGTCTAGCACTGACCGTCGTCGAATACGCTATCAAGCCCGTTAGTATATTATCCTTGGTGATACTCTTTATCGTCATGGGATTGACTCCATCTTTTTACACTACCTCAAGTTTGACGAAGCCGAGAAAGCCCTGAATGACTGCCATTCTAGAGCCTGTGGTGGTCACATGTCTAGGTATGCTATTGCCCAGAAGATCTTACGAGCGGGGTATTTTTGGCCTTCTTTATTCAATGATTGTATAATTGTTGTCCAAAAATGCCATGCTTGCCAAACCTACAACAATAAAATATGATCACACCCTACTCCTCTACACCCTGTGGTCTCCGTTGGTCCTTTTGCAAAATGGGGTATCAATTTCATGACATGTCACCCTCACTCGGTCGGGGGGCATGGATACATTATTTTAGCCATAGATTATTTTACGAAATGGGCTGAGGCGATGCCAACATTCGAAAATACTAGAAGGACTGCAACATTATTTATATTCAATCACATCACTCCTCGGTTTGGTGTTCCTCAAGCTATTGTTATTAATCACGGTAGCCACTTTAGAATCTTCATGATGTTTGAACTCACTAAAAATTTGGGTCTTCACCATGAAAACTCAACACCCTATTACCCATAATCCAATGGCCAAGTTGAAGAAATAAACAAATTCCTCATTAGCATGCTTCGACGAATGATAGGGATTCACAAAATGAGTTGGCACACGATGTTTTTTTCATCATTGTGGGCTTACCGAACATCTGTTAAGTCTTCTACCAGGTTTACACCATTCCAGTTAGTCTATGGTCTAGAATTCATCTTGTCGATTGAATGTGAGATACCCTCCCTAAAACTAGTCGTCAAACTTCTCCCAAACACTTCTGTCGAAGAAGAATGTCTGTTGTATCTCATGCAATTAGATGATACCCGTCATGATGCCACCCTAGTTATAGAAACCCAGAAGAAATGTGTCAAAGCCCAATACAAGAAGCATGTCAAGCCATGCATTTTCTCCGAAGGTGATCTGGTTCTCCTTTACAAACAAGATCGGGATATGCTAGGAGCCAGAAAATTTGAAGCTATGTGGTGAGGTCCTTATATCGTTAGATGAGTTTTAGAGAAAAGAGCTTACAAGTTGGTGGACTACGATGATATCCATTTGAGTGAACCCAGAAATGGGGCGTACTTAAAGAAGTACTATGCTTAAGATCACCTGTGCATGAGTGCTTGTATTTTATTGTATCATATTTTTGTGTGCTACTTTAGTATGATTTTTCATTATTTGGTCTCTACCCTTGACCACTTATCTTATAATGTGCTTGGTTTCCAGATGTCAAAGTCTTCGCTACCCCACATTGGCTTCACCGATGGCACTAGTCATAGTACTCAGAACCTTGCTTCTGTTGCATGGGAAATTTATGCACCTACAAATGAACTTATCAGTTTACGAGGCGTGTGCCTTGGTCGTGTGACCAATAATATTGCAGAATATAGCGTCGTCATCGAATTGTTGATTGATGCTATTTCGCTCGATATCCTCCACCTGGTTATATGACTCGATTCATAGCTAGTAGTACTACAGTTAAGTAATGTATATGATATCCGAAGTCCTACTTTATTATGGGTATATTTTTGAATTCACCTCTTTGAACATTATTTTGATTATATCGAATATCAACAAATTCCTAGATGTCTAAATACATTGACTGATGTTTTAGCAAAATATGTGTTAGATAGAAATTTGGAACATTTATAAACCAATCACACATCACACGTATAACAAAACACAAAATAATCCGGCAGAAGTCGTATATATGTATATAACGATCAAACGTTTTTACAAAATGTTTCTATCCAAGGATAAAAATCTCAAAATATGAAGCCCATAGCTTCTACAAAATAGCCTTATGGATGGCACTCATGATAACACACAACTGTTTGGACTACCCTACAGAGCAGTCGACTGAGAGACTCGGACACGCCCACAGTATGGCACTAATAACATATCATAATCTCCCCAATAGCAATGTCTGGGACGTCCGCAGTCAACCCCTCTAAGTTCTGTTCCACTGCCGCATAGTCTTTGGCATCCCATCTCACCACTGGAGCAACTTCTCCTCGCCTTTGAATGGGAGACATTCCTGGAGGTTGATATGGCCCCACATCTGTGTCATCAAAAATAATTTTTTTGATTATTCCTTGGATAAACATAAAAACATTTCATATAATAAAATTTGCAAAAACATTTAAAAAGAACAAAATGTGTACTTCTCACCTAAGTCACCCCACTAAGCATCTTCAGGCAAGACCAAATCTGAATATCCTCGGAAATCCAAACCAACATATGCATAGTCATCGATCATCAGCATCTGGGGCCTCAACCAGACAAAAAATGAATCATTATACTTGATTATAGTCCCTACTACGTGTCGATCCATGAGGTTACACCACCTCAGCATCCTCGGATCCTGTGGGGATAGTAAACCCCAATCTACCTGTAGTCGTAGAAGTGAGATACTCTCGAGGAAGAATGACACCAAAAGTGGCACGTACCCAAACTACTTCAAGTCACCCCTTCTGCATTTTTTCAGTTTCCTCTTCATACTCTGGAGAACCGCGTCCGACCAGTTGAAAACCCGAGGCTCTATGCACTCTATGGCGTATTGGAAATAGCTCTGGAGATCCATGTGCGAAGCCATGCTCCTAGCCATGCATGAAATAGTGAACAAGATAGTCTGTAGGGTCAAATATTGGACCCCCCAAATGGAAACCTTACATTTTCTTATCTCCACCTCGGGCACACAATATTGGTGAACATACTAGCTCATAGGAAGTCCATCGCCTCTACCTCCAATCAAAGTAACATGGTATCCATGTTGTGACAATCCCTTCAGAAAATAGATATCCTTGATATCTAGTGTCAGCATGTGAACTCCCACGTGAAATAACTGTTGATCCACATCCCACATGTGGACCAGGTACTCTAACAACCTGAGTTGGGCTCTCATGCTCGGAATCCTAAAAAAGTTCAAGAGCCCACATTCCTGGAGGGAAACGACTATACCTGGGTCATTCCCGAAAATGGAATCATCCTCCTCATGTTCTCTTTCCCTCCATTCCAACATCGTGATGGTCAACACCTGCAATAGAACCATGAGAAGGAAGTCAACAACTTGTTTTGGACTCTTGCATAATTTTTATTGAGCAAAACCACACATTAAAATCCATTTTTCGGCCCTCCCAGGTGAACCTTTTGCACAATGTGATATTCTTGCAGGTGCCCTGAAGCCCACCTAGGAGAATCTTAGATTCTCGCAGGTCCCACATGGACCACCTACGAGAATTCTTGAGCACATGTTCCGACCCTAAAACGGACTCAAAACTCTAAAAATTGCCAATAAAAACCAAAAATAAACCATGGAAAATTTGGAGGATTAGGAGCTTACCTCATTGGCTGAAACCTTTCACCGAATGATCGCTTGTGCCTCCCACAATCAAGCAAAGAAATTTGGGGGAAAATGAGGCATGTTGGACAAGTTTTTGGAAAAGTAACAATGAAATGGTAAAGGTCATTTTCGCCCATATTTTTTCACTTTTTACTATTTCTTATTGATTTTTTATATTATTTTTATTGCTTTGCTTATAAAACATAATGCCCTAATAGCCTTGTGAGTATGGTTTTTCGTAGATATAGCAACTTCAAAGTCCGAACGAGGGGGTATGGGTGTTTTTTCTTTTTTGTCGCATGTACGACTACTTTTTTACTTTTTTGTCTTCGTTCTTTCTTGCGCTCGAAAATATATAAGAACGTAACAGAGTATAATTTTTCTCGCCTTTTCATACTCGTCATGGTAACACAAAACCGATGAGTGTAAGGGAGTATCCTTTAAGCTCTTTTCACGCTCCATAAAAATGAAAAGATTGCCAAGCGATCTTGTTCTTTTCACGCTCGTTAAAGTATTTGAAGAAAATGTTCGATGGGCTATATTTTATCACTTTTTCAATCTCGTCGAATGTATTTATGAAAAAGGAACTGGGAGAGTTTTCTTTAAGTGTTTTTCAGACTCTCAAAACATGTAAAACTCCCAATTTTTCTATCCTTGGACTTATTAAACAATCATCGAAAGACCCATAATGGGACTGAACCACTTTTTCTTAGGGTTAGTTAAATATACTCCGAGGGACTCATCTGAAGGATGAGCTTACATCGACAATAATATGTTATCCTCCTCAATCTTGTGTAAAAATAAAGAGGTACTCACCAGAGATGGTGGGGAAAATTTTGGGAAAGGGATATGTTTTTGTATTTGTGTTAATGGCAGTAAGTTTCACTCTTGAACATGACACCCCCTATTTGTCATTTGAATCCGGGTTGGGAAATCCATTTGTCTCTTGTTCAATTTACTACAAGGTCATATCTTGGGTCGTCTTTGATTCAATGCTGCCAAGTCCTTGGTCGTGTCATTCTTATGTTCAAGAGAAGTTCAAACAAGCCCTCTATTGAGTTGGCCATATGCAGTTGTCCATTCTTACTATGTTGGCCTTCCCTATGTCCATTTCAACCCATGTTCATACTTTGATTCACTTTCAAAATCTGTTACTTATTTCGTTTCATTGATGGGGGATACATCAAGGACCTTCTGTGACAATTATTTTTCCATTGACTCCAACCCATCATCCAGGAATGAGACTTAGAAATCATTTAGTACCTTGGAACCTGCATGCCTTAATGGTAGGTCTCTTCTCTTTCGACAGGGGTTTTACATCATTGATCCCCGATCGAGAGATTTCGTCGAGTGCTCGACTTCATCTCATTCATTCACATTCATTCGGATTGTACTTTGGTACCTTGGGAGTCACTGACATCAATGGTGATTTCCCTTGCACTTGTTAATGTATTCATAAATGATCGTTAATCAAGTGGTTTCTACCATGTTCGACTTCATCACATGTAATCACATGGCTAGATTCGTACTTTCAAGTGACGGGATTGAAGACCCTAGATCTCATCCTTTTTATCTAGGCTGCGATGGAGTATGTATGGTTTGTATCGACACATAGATCCACTTTGTATGTCGCATGGCTATGTCTTAATTCAAGTCCTCTCACATACATCCACAGTGTATTCCTGGTGGTTATGTAGCATTTTTTATGACATGGATCCATGGTGTATGATTGGTGGCCATGACCTACGTTTATGATTCCATTCATTTGTGATCTGAGCATGGGAATGCCCACCTCGGGACTGGTATTATATTCTAAAGATGCTTGGTTATTTACAGGTTTTTGATTAGGTGTGCTCCTTGTTTCTAACACACACACACAGTTTACAAAGTATTTCAGCTGTCACAAGTTTCAGCCTCATACTTTGGGGGGAATTCTGTTACACATTATTTTGATCACCCTAGTGATGTCTCTACAGTGATGTATTCATGCTCCCATAAGGAATTTTTGCCTGAGAAAAGTGATTGTTGTCTTCTTCCAAAAAACACATTTTTAAGATGAGTTCGTAGGCTGCCTATGCTATAGGGTGAAAAAATCCTCCATTCTCGTAGGAAACCCATACTTGGTGTGTGAATTGTTCGCAGTCTGATCTATAGGTAGGGTGCGAACTTATTTTTAAGCTTGGAAAAGAGAAGAGGTCATGAAGGTTCTAGAAGGGAATCTTCTAGAAAATGAGTTGGCATCTGCATGGTTTCCATTATAATAACTTCTCATATTTGGTGGGATCATTCTCATCCATTTAACCATCTCTCCTTCTCCTATATATTAAAAGGTTTCTCATGGAAAAGTTTAAGCAAGATTGAATGAGGAATTGGTGAAAGAATTATGTGAAGAACTCTGCTTGGATGGAATATTGAAGACTCTATTTGGTCTATCAAGTTGTATTGGATCTTCTTCATGTAAATATAGAGCAAGGGTGTGTGTTGGAACCAAGGGTCACTGAAAGGAAGCTTGCGACATCAAGGCGATCTGGTTGTATCTTCTACTTTCATTTAATATAATATGGCATGTCCCTTTCCCATAAAATCACTCTTATTTTATTGCATAACTCCTTGATCATATGCATAGGTTG